>OZ004698.1:3000000-3293302 GCA_963924545.1 Pogonocherus hispidulus
AATAACATAAACAAATGTGAAAAACGTATTACTTGAACTAACTTTTTTTAAAACTAATGTAATAAAAAATCTTCAAACTTAATCTCACAATATTAACTGATATAAAGGGGTCGAAAACTCTGAATGAATCATCCTACACTAAGAAAAGAGATTAGTAATTATATTTAAAGACGTTTGGTTTCACACGTAGTTCCAAATAACATGTTTTATTAAATGAAACATAGCTAGATATTTATATTCTAGACATAAATAAATGTTTTCTGTATAAAACACCTTTATTGCAATATTAACTTAGGTACAAATTCAACATCAAATGCTTCGTAATTTTTACTAACTGAGAAAACCGACAGTACCTTATAACCTATCACTTCCTTGTGTAAAAATTGGATAGGTACCAATAATTTACGGATCATTTAATTTAATGTTACTCCGTGATAATTGATTTATGGATGATTAATTTGGTAACAGACATTAAATATCACATCAGATGAACTAATTTTATTTCTAGTTTTATTAAAGAGTTATCACTACAAAACAAAATTTTAAACAAATGATGTAACTTCATCCCAATTAATAAATAACATAGTTGACCTATAAAAATACTTTGGTTATAATTCCAAAATAATATAATAACCAAAATTAGCAAACAAAACAAATAGGTAGTTGATTTAGTCAATTTTTTATTTCTCTGTGTTCCGGTTACCATCAACTAGAATAAACCAAATCCTAGATATAATTACCAAAATTTTCTCTCGGTGTATACAGTGTGTTCTAAATTCGATGCAATAACATTGGTATCTTAGAAACAGTTAGAGATAGAGACAAAATACCAATGTTATTGCATCGAATTTGGCGTATTTACTTTTTACTTACACTTTTTATTATAAAAATTATAACTATCATTGACAGATCACACGATTTTGTACTTTTTTCTCTATATACAATGTTTATTTTCACCAATTAAATTATTACTACGAAGAAATATAAAAAAATCAAAGTCCATGTCCTTTAAACTTGTCTATAGATATGCACCGTTGCCACATAAGTATCCAAAACTCTTAACTTGTAACGAGATACAGCTGTTTCGACCCATCAGGACTCTTCAGTAGGTCGAAAGAGCTGTCTGTCGTTTATTCGTAGTATAAACGTGAAGAATATCCTCAAGAATGTTTATCTATAGATATACAAATTGTCCCACCCCGTACAAACTGCATAGTTATGAACTGACCTTCTGGGTAGTAATGTTGCTTGATGGTGGCCGTATCCACGTCTCTCCTCCTCAAAGCTGGTACATTTCGGTGTAACGAGTGCAATTCTCTCTCATGAAGGACCGGAAACGAGTCTTCGTCTTCCGGAGGGCGAGGGATTGGGGTGCTTCTGTCTGCAACAAAGGAAGATTTGAATGCATAGACGACTTTGGCCCTTATCATGCAACCGGACTTGTGTCTCAGTTTTCAGTTTTATTGTATAGTCGATCTACAAAGTTTTGAAATTGCAACTACTAAATTACACCATGACATTTTCAGTTAATTTCACTGGACTAATGTAGAATGTTATACTAAAAATTACAATCACATAAAACTTTATTTCAAGCTATAAGTAAATAGAAGAAGGCACAAAAACACGAACAAAAATTCGCACGAAGTACCCAAACCGTGCTACGCACATGACCTCTACTCAGGTAGTGGAATGAAACCAGTAAGACACAGAAAGCAGATACTATAACCTTGTTATAGTACTACTACACTTGTAGTTCTGTATAGTTCTTGTAATATCTGATGATATTATAGATAACCTAAACGTTATAAATAAATACAATGTTTATTTAATTGATATCGGTTTTCAACAAAAAAGTTGTGAAATTGTTGATTATAAAATACAAGAGGTAACACAAGAATCCTGAAAACAATAATTAAATTGTTATTTTAAATTATGGCGAATGCGCCGCTTATAAATAATACCTAATTTTTTATACAGAATAAAATACATTTATTCCTCTATTACTAAGATAATTGTTTTCTCTCGTGAATAGCACGATAACTTATGATGCATTAATGAGAATTAACCAGATCGAAACCGGTCAATAGCTGGTGACATGAGGGACGCTAGAATTTCCTTGTATATTATTCATACAACCCCCTACATCTGTAATTTGACACATTGGTGGCTTATATCTAAGATTTACAAGATATTTGTAGATGGTTGCGGGATAAAAGACCTTCCTTGCTACTTTTAATCATTATTAAAACGTCACA
This sequence comes from Pogonocherus hispidulus, assembly GCA_963924545.1. Lineage (NCBI taxonomy): Eukaryota > Metazoa > Arthropoda > Insecta > Coleoptera > Cerambycidae > Pogonocherus > Pogonocherus hispidulus. Next base: position 3,002,256 of record OZ004698.1, read on the forward strand.
AGACGACCCGCATGTCAGACTAGCGACCGAATACAAAATCACCTTATAAAGTCCTATAATTGCCGACCTCCGCTTTATAATGCGCTTCGTTGAGTCCTAAAGGACCAGACTGATTGTGTCGGCTGCCAGGAAGGTTCTTCAGGCCACTTCCACTCAGGAAACTGTCCCTGAAACACCCTCGAGGTCGGCAAGAGTGTGTATTCAATGCCTTGAAAAAATAATCAACGGCTAAAGTACCTAGTTCGTACGTCGTCCTTGGACGTGCTTGTGGAAACGTGTCGGTTTTCGTGTTATGTCAATATTTGACGTAGCAAAGCTAACTTGGTGGATTTGTGATGATTTTTTAACGCATTACGTTTGCTGTTTCAGCTTTGTTATATCTATTGAAGTATATAAAATTAATTAATTGATTGCAAATTTTTTGTTTTGCTCGTGATTTGATAATTATTTTCTTCCAAATCAAACTTCGTTTAATATAAAAACCAAAAGTTTGAAATTTTAGATTTATATTTTATCTGTGAAACCTTAAATTTATGTTTTATAGGCATACTTTTGATAGTATAAAAAGCGAATTAATGACAATATGGAAATTTAATGCAGTAATATCGTTAAACGATACTGCATTTCTGTTAATACTGTTCCCACAGCTTTATATATAGCATTAACTGATTTATCAATATGACTACAGAATGAGAACTTGTGATCATAAATTACACCAAGTATTTGCCAAATGATCAACACTAAGGAAGTAATCATATATTACAAGCTGTTTTTTTAAGAGAAAAAGAACAAACTTTGCATTTGTCTACATTAAAAGGTAATTTATTGTTAATAAAAATAATACTTACAAGTTCTTGTAACCTTGCATGCTCTTCAGAACAAGATACATTCAAAAATAGCTTTACGTAGTCTGCAAAAAAATGATTAGAGTTGAGAGGCACAGATAAATCGTTAATTAACAAGATAAAAAGAAGTGCTCCCAAGTTGGATCCTTGGGGTACTCCACATGTGGCCACACAATTCCTTGACGTTATATGAAACATATAAATTACGTTGATAAAGATATCACTGAATAAGGAGAAGCAAATTGTCATTAAAACCAAAAACACTAATCTGTACAACAGAATGTTATGGTTTACCTTATCAAAGACCTTCGAGAAATCAGTATATACCATTGTCCCTCATTGCCAACAATATTAGCAGCATACTGAGTAAACTCAGGTAAATTAGAATAGAACGCTGCGAAACAAATCCGTGCTGATTAGGAGAAATGCTACTCTTAACAGTATTACTGAGGAGGATACAAAGGATACAAACTGAGGATACAAAGACATCTTCAAGACGAAGACAAAGGAAAGAAAAATATAGGTATATGAATCTACAAGTTCTTTTTTCCAGTTATCTTGGATATGATCAGTTTGTATAAATAAACTTAAAAACAAAAATGAAAAAATGACAAAATGAAAAATATTGGAATATCTACTAGCCGGAAAGAAGGTATGGGTAGTTTGTTGTAAAAAATAAATGTTTTTCACAAATTTATTAACCTTCTACTGGACTATAGTCGACTTTGCGGTGCTCGTTTTTAAGATGATTAAAACATTGGGGGTAAAGTAGGCTTCAATCGAAAAAATAATATTCCTTGTAAAGACGAAGCAACAAATGCTAACGACATATAATTTGGGTAAAGCTACGGATTGTAACTTTTTGAAAGTTTCTCTACACTTACCGCACTGGTTAAAATCAGCTGAAGTGATACCTAAAAAGTGTTATGTAATCGCGAGGAATGTTTTTTATTTCCGACATAAAAAGCAAAACTTTTTTTACGACTGAAGTTTAAACTTTTCGCACCCTTTACATGATCGCAAGTAATGATTTTGCTTCTACCTTCTTCCCCATGAAGGTAAATAACCATTATAGGAAGTACTATTTACTTACTAAGTAGTACAAAAAATTTCAGTTTTAAAACGAATTTTAGTTATAAATCATAACTGATTTAGATGGTTTTATGTAGTAACATTGCTACCTCAATTATTTGTACAAATCATTGCTAGTTATACCACTTGAAGATCCAATAGTCGCAAGATTTATATTTTTCTGACAACTCCTTTGGTGATATTCGGAAACATAGTAATACAACCTAAAGAAGTTATACAGGATGTTCTAATGAAAATTTAACTTCACTCTGACTTTGAAACGAATGAGTTTATAAGAGTGTTTTAACTCCAGTAGTGAAATACTTCAGTATTTGGCATGCAAGTGCATTCGTCTAAACACAATTCCTGTAGAAAAGGTTTAGAGTCAATTGCTTACTAAAAACCTTGGAAAATTGAGGATGGGGGTCAGAATATTCTTCATTTAGGTCTTGAACAGCGTTAAAAAGAACGTTGATTCAAGTAAACTATAAAGCTAATTCATACAAATTTTGATAGAATATTCTCCCCAAATATTTGGCGCTTAAAAACAAAAGAATATTAAAATTTGCACCCTTTGGTACACGCCACTGACCTTACATAATTTTGATTAATTCCTGTGTATGAAATTTTGGTGTTATAGCCCGCCTCTATAACACTTTCCTATATATCCTACATAACAAGACTATCATATTAATTCTTACATCTTATTTCCTTATGCCGAGAAAGATGAAAATGCCTCATACTTGAAAAATGAGCTCGATGGCAGCCTCATGCTTCCAAAGCTGTTATAAATATGCACATATGTTACGGCTAAGACTCTAGAGTGGCTTGATTTATACCAGAGGTGGTCGTGAGTAGCAGATTATTCTTCTAGAGACTGAACAGACAGTGCGGAGTTGTTTGAAAATGTAGAATCCATAATGTTTCAAACTTGAAAGTTATTAGCCACAAAATTTATTTGATTCGATATTCATTTTGTACAGGGTGTCCCGAAATCAGTATGCAATGTTTTACCAGTGTATTCTGTGATTAAGAAGGGGACTTTTTCTTCATATAACATGGATCGGAAAATGCTTCCTAAGGCAGATGATCAGATGATAAAACTCAGTCAGTTTTAATCATCTCTAGATAATGCCAACTTGGTTGGCAAAACGCGCGTCTTGTGGAGTCTTGACAAAATGCATAAAGAACAAACTCAATTCCAGTATTCTTCTTGTAAAATTTGAATTGATACTACATCATAGATTGGAAGAATAGAAACAATAGAATGCAGCGGCCATTAAATTGAAAATAATAGTCATTGACAAAATCAGCAAACCTACAAAACAATAAAATTAAACATAACAATAGCGGTCAAATTTAATAACCTCATAGCCCTTTGTGCAGCAATATTTAACGTACATATAAATCAGTTTAAAGGGAATTGAATTATAATTAATAAATAAAGCAATCTCATTAAACTGTTTCATCGGTATCTGTGGATAGATAATTCGATAGATAGAGCTGAAATAACGGTTCATTGTCGATGTCGGACATCATACACTCACTTTTGAAGCCGATCAGATCTGGAACTGGACCCATATTAGGCCTTAATTTAACCCTTGAGGACTAGACCCATGTAAATCTTGTTAGAATTGCTTGAAGATTCTGGACTATCACACAAGACGCGTTAGTTTAGGTATATACAGGATGTTATAGTTTTTCCAGTCTAAGTTGAAATGGTATAAAAATGTCTGATACAAGAATTTGTCGAAATCCATAGGCGTCGGGGGGAAAAAAAGTGTATTTTGCTGCTATTACAGTCTGAACAAAGGGGGATCAATGAGTAATTTGGTTCTATTCTAATTTAACTAAAGTTGAAAATCTTAGAGCTAAGGTCTTACTCACTAGTGTACCTTAGAGTCTTGTAACTTAATTACACTAAAACTAACGTGTAACACTAACCGCACAATATGTGCTCTGCTTTTATACTGATATAATCAATTCACTAATTCAAAGGGCTTAACCCTCTTGAGCCCTCCTATTATGTTAGTGTTGTCGAGGAGCTGGATGGCCTCGATGTTCACATGTTGATGGAGTCTTTGTTCATGAGTCCTTGCAAATTTAGTAATTGTCTGCTCTACAGTGTCCATCTGAAGATCTCGATGAAGGTCGCTGTTTCTGATGTACCAAGGCGCTTTGACGATGTTTCGCAGTACTTTATTCTGAAATCTTTGAATGATTAATATATTACTCTTACTGGCACAGCCCCAGAGCTGTATTCCGTAGGTCCATACTGGCTTGAGGATTTGTTTATGCAACAGTATTTTCTTGGCAGTTGATAAGCAGAAGTGTCTAACAAGTAGCCAGTACATTTTCTATATCTGATGTCTAGCTCTTCTCTTTTCTTTTTAACATAGACTTTCCAGCGAATATTGCTTCTAATGTGATGCCTAGATATTTTGATGAGTTTGCATATGGAATCTGGGCATTGTTCATGTTAATAGGTACTTGTTGTTCTCTTTTATTTCTGAAAATAATCTGCACTGATTTGGTTTCATTCAACTTGATACGCCATCTTCTGGTCCAGTTATTGATTTGGTTAACGGATGTTTTCAGTTTGTTTGCAGCTTCTTCATAGGCAGCCTTTGCCTGTCGCAAGAAAGGCAGTATTATGTGCAAACGTGGCTGTTGTGTTTTGCTCTAACTGTGGTATGTCACTGGTGTAGATCAGGTATAAGATAGGGCCTAGTACACTTCCTTGTGGTACTCCTACTCTGATTTCTTTTAATTCAGTGTATGCTTCATCTTGTTTGACTCTGAAGAGTCTATCCGAGATATATGATTCCAATAATTCTAAGTATTTATATGAGAGTAACTTATTTAGTTTATATTTTAACCCATCATGCCACACTTTATCAAAAGCCTGCGCAATATCAAGGAATATCGCTGAACAGACTTCTTTGCTTTCTAGCGACTCTTCTAAGGTTAAGATGGGGGAAATTACTTTAGGGACGGATTGTATACGTTTTAGGTGCCAAAAATGTTTGTAAAAACGAATATATGTACTAGGACTTTACTTTAGAACGAAATACTTTGTAGTAGAACAACTACAAGCTGCAGATTGACATGTAAGATGGGTTTAATTTTCGACTTTATGTGCTCCATATAAGATTTTATATGTAATATTATCCAACGGTTAAGATTCCCTTGGAGATTTTATTTGAATATAAATTTGCTATCGCTTTCGAAAGCAATCACATTGTTGGATACGCGCGATATATGCATTATTTAAAAGAAGAACTGGAAAATGTGAGAATAAAAACACATTCTGGTGCTATTCAGAAGGAAAAGAAGGTAAAATATAAAGCTTCTTAGGGTATTCATACAGGGTATTCTTCAAAATTATCATCAAATTTGTTTGCAGATGAATAAACAGAAAAATGTTCCTCATTTTCTGGTTATATTTCTAAAACAGAATAGTTTCTATTAATTATTTTTATAATAAATTTTTTAGCATATTTTTCCTTAGTGTACTTGTTGTACCTTACCTATTTTTATAAAAAATTGGCCAGAACTACGAAAAATATAGAAATAAAATAAAAATAAATAATTAAATAAAATAAAAAAATAAAAAATTAGTAAATGCAATAAAACAAACTCGTGTCTTTGACAAACAAACGAGGTAAAATATCTTAGAAAACTTAATGCATACGAAAGAATTCGCTGCGAACGTACTAACACTTGAGACGCTACAGCCCTGACCGTATCAGGGTAGAATCTCAGGTTAGTCGACCATCGAAGTTACGGGAAGAACTCCACTAGAAGACTGCAAGTAGCTAGCAACACAATACTTGATTGGACCAAACAATGGAAGATCAAGCAAATCAATTTATGTTAACTTTACCAATAAAAGACTAGTTAACCCTCCGTCCTTGGATATTAATGGTACTTGGTACTATTGTACCCAATGAGAATAACGCCAAATGCCTAGGCATGACCCTGGATGTCAAGCTCCGGTGGAAAGAACATGTGAAGAAGAAAAGAACCGAACTTGGTTTGAAATATAGACAGCATTATTGGATGCTTGGAAGAAATTTAAAGTTGTCAATACATACTAAGATACTAGTTTACAATCAGATCTTAAAACCAGTTTGGTTATACGGTATTCAATTTTGGGGTTATGCCAGAAATAGTAATATTAAAACCATTCAGACTTTCCAGAACAAAGTGCTGCGTAACATAGTAGAGCTCCATGGTACATACGCAACTGCGACTTGCATCGAGACATTAACATTCCAATGGTTTAAGATGAGATCAAAAGATTTTCTGGCAGACATGAGACCAGACTTCACCTCCACATCAATGCAGAAGCTCTTCAGCTGCTGGACTACCAACATCTTGTTCGATGATTGAAGATACCAGCCAGTGAAATTGTTAGAAGAAAACAATCTAAAGGACGTCGTTGGATGAACTTTAGTTAATAAATGTTTAGTTTGTAAGATTATTAGAAGAAAATTAATGGTTGGTCATCAGATCTGTTTTAATAGCAATAAGATTCTCCAACCAAGAATGTTAATAAAAAAAAACAAACATCGTTAGTATGTTTAGTGAAACATAGGGAGATGTGCTTCTGGTTATTTATGCTTTCTTGTGATTAAAGATATGAGGACAGCTTGAAAAATACAGCCTCCAGAGTACAAATGAACAAAATGTGTTTAACTGCACGTCAACTGTGTAGCGGTATATAAATTGAAAAACTGATTTACAACCTAGCTCAGCTGGAAGCAGTTGACGTTTCAATTTCAGCGGTGCGGGTGAAGTCGCTCTCTTGAAGCTTAAGTAGAATTCTATTATTTCCATTTTATAGGTACTGGTGTAAAACCAGGGGTGAGCAACTGGTTGAATAAGAACCCTAGAGGATCAGAATTACGACCTGATAACGCTGAACTAGAATACAGTATTAGAGAACATGGTGCTTTGATGCCCCACAATGTATTCTGGATAAAGAAAATTATGTAAATCAAAGAATTCATAGGAATTCCATTTAAATTGATTTCGATGTTGGTAATGAATTTCAACATTTACATTTTAATACATTTTAAACATTTGTACTATACAGTGTTATTCAGAACTTCTCCATAATAAAATTTGGGGATGTTCAACATACATGTAGAAATGTGGTAGTGCAAAAAAAAATTTTTTGGCGGCTTCTGAAAACTATTTAAAACTGTTTCATTGCACACCGCTGGATACTGGTCCACTGTAATGGAGTGACCTTGGGACTGACAATGCAAACTGGCTAGCACGAAAAAAACTTCGGAAGTTCTGAGAGTATACCGACACCCGGCGCAAAAAAGATTTGCAGCATTTTTACTTTAAAATAAACTTAAAGATAGATAGATGTGACCAAAGTGACGTGTCTTTAAAATTAATAAAATTTTGTTACACTAATTTTGAAGAATTGCGCTACTTGATTAGAAAGGTATTAGAAACATGAAATTTATAAAAAATTTGCACATACCTTGTTACAAAAGCTGTTCGAAATAATATTCCTTGACTTGTACACAATTTTGGGCACGCCTTATCCAATTTTGCCGCACTAAACCGAATGTTCCTCCTGGTTGCTGATCTTGTAAACGCAAATTATTAAGTAAATTGGGGATTTTCAGCATTTTGCTGCAACAACCACTCATACAACCTAACTCGTAATTGATAATCCACTGGTAACAGTCCATTAACTCAGCATTACTGTACACATGAGCCATTTTGAAAATTTTACAGTTTAACACTCCTACGATAAATAAAACACCGGCACACAGAGAGTACACACATAGACTGATGACTGAATAGACAATAGAGATATTATCCCCACTCCAACTCTATTCGCCCAGGCGTTCTAGGTACAAAAACGTGTTTACTTTTTTTTACCACATTCTTAGGAATGTGGTATATCAGATTATCGTTGAAGTACAGTTGCCCATCTACGTAGTCCTTTATAATGGTATAACTTTAAACATTGTTTACGGGAAATCTTAAGACTTTTATTATACATTTTTTTGGTGATATCAATTTCTTATTTAAGAATGCACATATCCTCAAAGTTTTAGAGATAAGTTCTGAAAACCCTGTATACAGGGTGTTTTGGACGATAGTCCGGTAGTCGACTCTCGGGAACTATTAGAACATCCGTATTGAAAACTTGTATATGTATACAGGTTTTGAGAAGTTTTACATTGTATCAAAAGATTCAACTCTGAGACAGCACTGGTTCTACAGGAAGTTGATAGTAACTTCTGCGTATTCTGCGTACAAATTTAGGTCAACTTTCATCAAAAAGTACTGATCTAACTTCAATGGTTTTGAGAAAAATCGAAAATTTCAAATTTGTCTGGAAAAGTCAATATCAACTTCAGATTCAGAGCAGCAAATTCTGGAATACATTTTACTGGTGAATATTTGGTAATTTTCCCTCATTCCAACATTCTATAAGTTCATAATAATTTAGTTATGTTTTATATACATTGTGAGACAATGAAAAGCTTCATTCTTGATTACAATGAGTTAGAAAGAGTATATCCATTCGTTGCTAGACTACAAACAATGCCAAAGTCTTTCTCCAACAGCAAGTCCAAGTCTGCCAATACCAAGTCGTTCTTATGGTAACCATTTATGGTCATATCTACCTTATTATTAGAGCTACATCCATCAAATCCTATATTATTCGCGAGAGGATGTTATGAGACCCTGTATAAATCCTGTCCTTTTTATGAGACCCTGTATAAATTTCAATAATGTTACCCCTTCCGGGGTTCTAAAGAGAAGTAAGACTTTTACACAACAGTTAAAATCTTTATTTAACACTTCCAACACAGCATAACACTTCTTGTACAATTTCTAATTAAATACACGCCGAAAGCACTTTGAAAATTATAGTTATTTCACTTAGTACTGTTTCTTCGCTCTAGATCGCTGTCCTATTAAGACTGACCTCTTCGCCAGCTCGCAGCGACCGGCTTCTCTTATATAGGCTTCTAGATCCTTTTCTCTAGAAATTTCCATCGAAGACTCACGAATAACCCACATACCAAGGCAGTTCAATAAATAATCGACAGCCAAGTTATACGAGGGGTATTCGTTAAGTACCGGTGACGTCCAGGAAATGTAGACAAAAGGGCCTACCGCCTTTATTTGAAGGTCTTGAGGGTTGATACTCCGCTCTTGGAGGATCTCTGGCACCCCCAGCCCAGAGGTGGTGTTGCCAGATTGTACTCAATTGCCCTACGGCTGGGGAAAAAGTAGATTTAGCAACGTCGCAATCGGGAATTGTGTCGGCGATTTTGTAACCACATAAAAATGTGTCCTTCTTCAAATAAAAATCGACTTGTCCGATTTTCCATGAAACAAATACTTTAACAGATAATCGAGGATGAAACATTGTTTTTTTGTTGATGGTTTCAATCTTGCTTTCAATTATTCCCCTCGTCTCCTCCCCCTTGAGTACGTCACTGGTTCACAGCAATAATAGCGATATAAATTGAGACGAATAGTGATGATCAGTTTTATCATTTTGCTCCTGTGTGAATTTTGCGCCACGGGGGATGCAAGGATGATGTGCTGTTTACTTTTCCACATTTATATCGATCTCCGGGGTGTCAGTTGTCTGTTTTTAACTTAGGAAAGCCTTCAAAAGTTACTTTTATGCGTCGAGTTTGACCGGCACAAGTCCGAGTCTTATTTTATCTGCAAGTGGTTCAAATTCTTCGTGCTTTTTTACAAATAAGAGTTGGAAATTCTAAAACAGTTTCATATAAAATTTTAACTAAAAGTTCTTTCAGTTAAAAAATTATTTGCTTCTCTCCGTAGTTGTTTCTCTTATAAATTATTTATTTAACTATCTCGTTCAAAAACTGGCAACTAACGTTGCTTAATGTAGATTTTAGAAAATAAGGTGTCAATAATAATAATACATGGTTTACATTAAATGTCGATAAAAGTACGGTATTTTTGGCAGACAAAATGTTAAAGACATGAATTATATTATTGGTGAGTTCAATGGGAATAAGTGTCTTCTGAGACGAAATTTTTAAAAAGCTCTCGCGTTTATCAGAGTGAAGTATTACGCCGCGCTCAGGCTTATAGCGCGAATACTGGTGCCTCTATAGGTGTCTACTCCGAGAAAGAAGCGAGTTAGACCGGCGATTTTACTCCACTGATATAGATAGCGCAGCGCTCGACCGGCGAGTGGCGTGAATAGTAGTGCGGAGTGTTCAGTTATAATATCGTACTTGCTAAATGGAGTAGCGTCTCATTTGTTACAAAGCTCAATGCGAAATTCAGCACAGCATACACATTAAGGACACAAAAAACCAGACGGAGATATTACAATCCGGGGAATTCCTCAATCCGACACTAGCAGTTGCGATGCCGGACGAAACGGCTCTTTCTTGTCGGATCATATCATTAAAAAATGAAATTGAGGTTTGAATTCGCCATGAGAGCGGTCAGAGCGCGTTAGAAAAGCTATAAATCTGTGTCAGCGGCCAGTTGGATGGTGTGTAGATAGAGGGAGATAAATGGGAAGGGCTATTTTGTCCTTTCCATCATTGGATCTAAATTTAATTTCCGGTGAAATTCATAAGCAGAGACATCTGTAATTATTAGAATAATGATGTGATGGTATCCCTTGTACCATACATTAACTAGAAGATAGGAATAACCCGCTAATTCAATTATAAAGTAGCGGAAAAGAAGAAGATAAATTAAAGTATGTCTATTATGCAATATACAGTGTGTCCCATTTAAAACGAAACATTCTTAATATCTCGAGGAGAAAACGAAATATAAAAATTTGCCGAAACAGGTCTTTTTTTGGTTCTGGGGGGACAGTTTTTGGAGCATAAGTGAGGGTTGACCCCTTCTCCCCTCTTCTCTCGCCGCAAGGACATAAAACATTTGAAATGGGAATTTTTATTCTCTTTTCAAATTTTCATTCATTTTTATTCTCTCTGCACGGAAGTTGGTGGTGCACACTTTGATCATTTAATCTAGTTTTTACATTGTTAATTTTGAGTACAAGATAGAATTTTTTTTCATGTTTTTTTCTTTTACGCAACTTCACACATTAATTACTCGATAACGAATCGATCGATCTTAAAACTAAGCACCCTGTTGAATAGAGTAAAAATACCTTTAGAGGTATTTTTATACTTTTTATCCATATATATTAAAACGCGTCGATTCTGTCTTGCTCTAAATTCCGTCGTCGAATGCACAAAGTTTCAAAGCTATCTCCTCCGAGGGGCGATCGCGGAACGATCCCCGCGGGCCACGGGAGGTCGCCCCCAATCTTTCTCTAATGCATAGGGGATTTTCGTCCCGTTTCCTACGCGTTTTCGCAATTTAAACGCCTTTTCAAAAAACCTCTGCAAGAAAACCACGTAACGAAAACCACCACCTCACACGAAAACTGTCAAATTAATTAAACTTCAGATAGGTTATTTTCCTACGAGAAATATTGCTAACGGAATCAATAGTACTGACTGCCAAACACTTCTGATTACCAAAATACTGAAGCGAAATGCTTTTACAATTAGAAAATCGGTAAAAATTATTTTTTCAGGTTGACACGTACAGTTTACATACTTAAATGTCTTGGGTAAGCTTTTGACAACAGGCCAGGTAGCGCAATGGGAAAGTCGTAGGATTCAAAACTTGATAATGCTGATTTCGCGAGTTCGAGTTACGCTGAAGGCAGATTTTTTTTTCTTTTTAATTCCAATTATTTATTAGTAATAGTGTTTAGTTATTCTGTTTCATTATCCGTAGCTTTTATTCTTTCTGCACGTAAAGTTTGGAATTAATTCGTTCATTTTGGCAGTCTGTTAAATTCATCATTTTAGCTTACAAAAGTAAATATCTACAATATTTTTGGTCCCATTGATAATAATGCTTACTGAAAAATAAATTCTAAATGGGAACGAAAATCGCCAGAGAGATTTTCTTCCATTTCTAGTTCTATTTTTATTTATTATAGAGCGGGCGGAGAGGGGTCAACCTTCACTTGTGCTCGAAAAGTTGTTCCCCCTAATCGAATATTGACTAGTTTCAGCAAATGTTTATATCTCGTTTTGTTCTCGCGACATTAAGGGTGTTTCGTTTTAAATGGGACACCCTGTATAAAATACACCATATACCACATAAATAGACAACCTCCCTTCTGATGAATATGCGCTCTTACACCAACTTTACTGTTTACAAATTTTTGTTCGGTGCTTAGAATAAAAATTACAGACATTGTTTTGTAGACAAACTCCGGAGTAATGGAAAGGGATGCTTAATAACTTAAACCGAGATTTTCCAACTTCCAAAACTTCCGAAGTTTCACGCTGGCGACAGCAAATAATACCAACATAATCGTTGAAAATAAATCCCCGGTACTTGTAAAAGTTTAGGTATCTTACAGCATTCCCCGAAATTTAAAGACATTTTGAGAAGCACAATCAAAATTAATAGCTTACGGGAGCTCGTGGCAGGCAACTTCTAAAGTTTACGGAAATCAAACTTCCTCTAAGTTGCGGGTTGAGGCACCTATTAGAAATACTTCTGAAGAATTATAAATTACAATTAAGGAACATAAAATATCATTTAATTCTCTCTGAACTTTGTAAAGGTGTAACACTGGCCAAAGCACTTGAGATAGAATGCTAATGGTGGATAATCTGCTTTAGTAGAAGTATTTGTAGGTTGGTATCAAGCAGGCAGTTCTACGAGGGCGAGGATAGTTTTTGATTTTTGCTACTTATCAGTGTAGCGCTGCGAAATATTTACAGAATACATTGGATTGATTGGAACGCAGTTACAGTAGTGTATTCGCTATTTATTTGCGTCAATCGATGAAGCATAGGATTTTTTCTTATTTTTAAACCATTTTACCAACGATCAAGCCAGCTAATTTAGCAAATGCAAAAGAATTAATAGGACATCCTCCATTCTGTAGTAAATAAAACGCCGGAAGGAATCCTTATTATTATATTACAATGGTGCAATTACATAAAGACTATATTCTAGAGTGCACCGATAAATTCACCTAAAAACATAAGAAAAGTAGATTTAAGATGGGACAGGAGCCGTATATTCGCTGAAAACAACCAGAGAAACATCGACACGATACCCCAGTGAGCAATACTAGCTATTGTTTTGCTAGATTTTTCGCTACATGGATTGGTTCGGATTTGTATTACTCGAATTGCTCCTCCGGCAGTTCCCAACTGATGTTTTATAAAGAGGAAGTATCCCTACAGGGTGGACAAAAAATTCACCCTAGATGTGCAGTTACAATTCTTTTTTTATTTAGGTATTTCATCTTGTTGATGTTGAAAGTGAAGTGGAAACTGTGATTTTACTGATTGCACAATGTTATAACAAATTAACGGTTACTTTTCCAAAATTTGACCAAACTAGAACAACCAGAATAGGTTTTCCTGTATGATGTTTAATTAAAGATATGGTTTATATACAGGGTTATTCAGAACTTATCCATAATAAAATTTGGGGACGTTCAACATACATGTACAAATGTGGTAGTGCAAAAAAAATTTTTTTTGGCGGGGTCTTAAACCTATTTAAAATTTTTTCATTGCACGCCGCTGCATACTGGTCCACTGTAATGAAGTGACTTTGGGACTGACAATGCAAACAGGCTAGCACAAAAAAACTTCGGAAGATCTGAGAGTATACTGACACCCGGCGCAAAAAAGATTTGCAGGGTTTTTACTTTAAAATAAACTTAAAGATAGATAGATCTTACCAAAGTGACGTGTCTTTAAAATGAATAAAATTTTGTTACACTAATTTTGAAGAATTGCGCTACTTGATTACTAGGTATTAGAAACGTCAAATTTAGGTTTAAAAAATTTGCACATACCTTGTTACAAAAGCTTTTCGAAATAATATTCCTCGACTTGTACACAATTTTGGGCACGCCTTATCCAATTTTGCCGCACTAAACCGAATGTTCCTCCTGATTGCTGAGCTTGTAAACGCAAATTATTAAGTAAATTGGGGATTTTCTGCATTTTGCTGCAACAACCACTCACAAAACCTAACTGTCGATGTGTCGGTGTGTCGATTGGGAAATCGTTCCGTATACAAGCGCGAAGCTGCCACTGAATTTTGTCCAACTTCGCCATAAATAAGAATCATGTTCATTAACTCAGCAATACTGTACACATGAGCCATTTTGAAAATTTTACAGTTTAACACTCGATAAGTAAAACACCCGCACCGACAGCGACACAGAAAGACTGATGACTGCATAGACAATAAGAGATATTATCCCCACTCCAACTGTATTCGCCAGGCTTCGCCAGGTACAAAAACTGTTGTTTACTATTTTTTGAGGGAATGTGATATATCAGATGTGTTGAAGTACAGTTGCCCAGCTACGTAGTCCTTTATAATGGTATAACTTTAAACATTGTTTACGGGAAATCCTAAGCCTTTTATTATAAATTTTTTTGGTGATATCGATTTCTTATTTAAGGATGTACATATCCTCAAAGTTTTAGAGATGAGTTCTGAATAACCCTGTATAATTCAGTGTCGGGAATTTCAATAACTTGAGTGATATGTTCAAATACTGATATTAATTATATAGATTAGAGATTAGATACTGAAACATCAAATAGTATTGGAACTTTTCAAGATGGAAACACATTACACTGCATATGCTAATATTAAGAGCAAGCATGTTGTTGTAACACCAGTTTTTTAGTGAAACAAGATTACCTTGAAGATCTTCACAATCAGCAACGGAATTGCCACAACAAAATATTATAACATCACCGGACTATAGAAGATATCGTACACTGAGGTCATCCGTAATATCATTGATGAAAATCACAAAGAGGAGTGGTTCGAGTATTGACCCTTGGGGAACGCCTGAGGTTTGAAAAATATGTTAGATTTAAACCCCCGGTACTGCACCAATTCGTAAAGACTTTGAAGGTAAGATTGAAACCCATATCATTCAGATTTTTTTATCAGAATAGCATGGTCCAGCCTGCCAAATGATTTTAAGCAGTCTGTATAAATGACACCGATTTATGTTTATAGTTAGGTTTAGGTTAGGTATAGTTTATAGGTTTATAGTTAGCAACTATCCCTATAGAACTATCCAAGTATGCCCACCCCGTATAAAAAGTTGCCAGCCAAAGTCTAGGGGTGTAATTTTTCCAGTTTGCCCTATAAAGGGAATACGCGTGCATGTAGCAATTTTCCTAATGGCTGCTTTCCAGTAAAATAAAGGAACTGGTGTAACATGAGGGTCGACAATGTCCATTTGTTTAGAGTTCGAGTGTCATGATGAGGGTATTTCGAAACAAAGCAAGTTCATAGAGTGTTTATGCGCTATGTTAGTAGTGAATAATAATGTTACATTACTAGAAATGGAAATTATTCTGTTGAAAGAGAAAGGATGATTGTTAATTCTGTTGTTTTACTCATTAGTATAGTTGAAAAACCACGTTATATGTACTTCAGGGTACGGGCAGATCCCGGCAGTCAAATATCAGAAAAAAGTGAAAAATATCGATATCTGAATGAAAAGAAATTGAAGAATCTGAGAAGGAATTGAAGGAGATGAACGTGTAGATGAACTTCCTAGAAAGGGATCTGAAGTAGCTTTTGTAGAACCTGTCAGCTTGTACAGTTGCTTAAAGTTCTGCTAGAGACACTCTGGGAGAAAGGGTGGAACTATAAGTGATAGCAATGACTGAGTCTTAAAACCAAGACAGAGTCATGCGAAGGCAGTGGTGGAAGTTCCTTCGCAGACAAGAACTGCAGAGATGCTGGGCATGAGTAAACTTCAACTCAGGATTATGACAGGGATTGTGAGTTAAAGGAAATTTCAGCAGGTAGCCTATTGGACTTTATGCAAAGAATAAAGGTGCTCGCTGAATAGAAGATCAGTGGGATGCTCAATAGGTCTAGGTGTTAGGTCTAGGTCTAGCTGTGGTCGCAGTGCTTTGGGACTCGCATTAGAGGAACACTCCGCAGGAAGAAGAAGAAGAAGACCTATATAGAATCTATGCTTCTAATCGGCATACTAACTCGAAAACCAAGTACTATGATATTTACATCAAGTATGTTCAATTTTCTTCAAATACAGGAACGGGAACGGTTGTCGACAGATAG
Organism: Pogonocherus hispidulus; assembly: GCA_963924545.1. NCBI lineage: Eukaryota > Metazoa > Arthropoda > Insecta > Coleoptera > Cerambycidae > Pogonocherus > Pogonocherus hispidulus. The sequence goes on from OZ004698.1 coordinate 3,018,347, forward strand.
TAAGTATCTATCAATTTAGAAAAAATATACAAATGGTTGGTACCTGTTTGAATCAAGCAATAAAACACTTATCATATCTTTCAAAGTTTGCGTAGTTTGCGTATCCATTTTTTACAAAGTTAATAGTTTTTTGTCTATAGAAACTATTAATAATTGATTATCGGGTAGAACTGTTTAAGTTGATTTTAATTTTGATAAAAAATAGAGAGAATCATACTATGGTCTAAATTTAATGGTAGTGTCAACATTTACACTACCATAAAAATAAAATATTTTACGTAGTTTCAAAGCTAATAAAATATTTCTAATATGAAAATATTTCTGACTAGGTATATTGCTTGAATACATTATTTTAACAAAAGTCAATCCAGTTTGTATCTTTCCTCTGATATGCTAAATAAGGCTCGAATGCGAACAAACTATATGAAGAATTATAATTATTTAAACACCAAAATAATCCCTTGATACACCCTATCCATCTCGTCAGCAACACACCTTTAATAAATAACTTACTAACGTTGTTAATTGCCAAAAGAAATCCTCACACACTGTCTCATCGATCTTGTTCGAGATGTTTCAGTGACGAGCTGTAATAAATATATATGATAAATTACTAGTGTTGTTTTTTCGAAATTGGATAGCCCAAAAAAGCTACAACGTCAGTATCAGACATATGAGAGATTAATGCTATCTTTTTGCTGTTTTTCTGTCCTTGAAGTAATCTCAAGCTGGACAGTCGGCGGCAAACGGAACATCCTCTTCAACGCGGTTTTCATTATCAGACGCTTGATGTCTCTTTTTGCTGTAATTATAGTGTTCAGCTGGGGAGAAACGTTTATCATCTTACGATGTCTTGTTCTAAGGCAGATGAAGGTGCTGATTTCCCACTATTTTTAGGTAATCATGACGAGGTTCATAATAATACCGGGATATCAAAAATTATCTTGGCCAAGGGTGGTTGTGGAATGAAAAACGTGTGTCTTACTTTAAATTTGAAGTAATTAGGTATGTCACTGTCACTGACATCATCAATAACCTATAAATTTCATACCTATTTATTTCAGTTGTAAAACAATAATGAACTACAAATTATGAAATAACGGTTTTAGTAACAAGAAAAACTAAATTACAGTAATTGTTGGAAATGTCGCCCGTTTTGTTCGATGCACAAGTTGACGCGCCTCCTCATGCTGTGAAAAGCGTTTTGCAGCATTTCTGGCGGTATGGTTGCACATTGCTGAACAATTCTTTGTTGCAGTTCTTGCAAATTATTTACCGGAGTTGCGAAAATCTTGTTTTTTAAGTAAGGAAATATACAATAGTCCATAATTGTCAAACAAGGTGACCTCGGAGGAAACTCAACTTCTGTATGCAAACTTATCAGCCGGTCATCAAAAAACTCGCGGAGGAAAGCAATATTTTCTCGTGTAGTATGTGCTGTTGCACCGTCATGCTGGAAATAACCGTACCGAAGTTCATCATCGTTTAACTGTTGCACAAATTCAGCCAAAAAGTTGTGTCTGTACCTTTCTGCGTTGACGGTGAAATCGAAAAAAATTGGCCCAATTATTCTTCTGCGAGAAACTGCCATCCAAACACCAATTTTTTGAGCATGTAGTGGCGATTCAGTAAAAACATGAGGGTTATCATTGCTCCACATTCGCATATTTTGAGAATTGATGTATCCCGAAAGGTGGAACCACGCTTCGTCAGAAAAAAAAGTTAAGTCCAGAAGATCGTCATTCATTAAATTATTGACAAACCAATGGCAGTAAGCAAGGCGTCTGGGGTGGTCTGCGGGCAGAAGAGCTTGATGTGCTTGCATCTTATATGGATGCATGTTCAAGTCTTTCTTTAAAATCTTATGACATGTTCCATAAGAAAGTCCAATTTCCTGAGAAAGACGTTTCAAAGGTTTTGCAGGCTCCTCTTCCATACGTTGACGAACGTCATTGACAACTTCTTCTGTACGAACTCTTGGTCTACCAGCACCTTTTTTATGAGTCACACAACCAGTTTCGCGAAATACTTCAACAGAATTTGTAAGGCACGCATAAAAATTGTCCGGTAATATTGCCACGTTTGGGAAGTGCTCTCGAAAATTGTCCAAACACAAACTTTGACTGTATTGCCAATTTCCATTAACTAGCGCACCCGTTCGAAAATAGGCTTCAATCATGAAAATTTTGTGCTGTGTGGTAAGAAGCATGATTCAAAAACTAGATTAAAAAATTTCAGCACAATGACTTGACAGATTCTGACACAACAAAACATATTCAAAAATTTAAAGTAAGACACACGTTTTACATTCCACAACCACCCTTGACCAAGATAATTTTTGATATCCCGGTAGTAACAATGGAAGAGTTTTAGTAATAGTTATAACAGTAATTGATTAAAAAAGCATAATCTTGATCCATAAAATGTCATGAATAAGCTTGTATTTGTGTCTTTAGATTCAGTTAAAATGTTTTCTGAAAGAAAATAGTTAAAACTTCTTGATATTTCGAACTATACTGAAGTTTGTTATCTAAAATAGAACCTTCTATATAACCATGCATTCTGAGATGTATTCTACGTGGTATATAAAGAAGATTTTGTGGCCAACCTACGTAAAAGATTCGTTTGTTGATCGATATTCATTATTTACAAAAAAGTCGCAAGTGTCTGAAATAGGAACAATTACAAGGACATATAAACAAAGTGTTGAACATCTTGTGATAGTTTTTCAGAATCAAAAGATAAATACTAGATTTTTAAAGCTTTTGAAAGAGTTTTGGATTAAGTTTGAACTACCTACTGGAGACTTAAAGGATTTTTTTTCAAATACCTCGATACAATTTTAAGGAAGTTTACCTTAGAAATTCATTTAATAGAGATGTGCATTTTTCTTCCAAGTGAAGATCCAGAATAGATACTTGTGACGTTTTGGTTACTTGGTATCTTCTTTTAAGGCCAAAATCTTGGGCATTACAGTAATCAGCTGACGTTTATTTTGTGTTTTTCCAAAGTGGTTCGACTGTTTTCCATCTTTAAGTCCAAAATTTTGAGGTTGTGTTATATGAGATATTAATCAAGATCTATAGAAGTTAATAATTTGAAGAACTCAATATCCAAACAGCACAAATACATCTGAATTAAATCTCATGCAAAAGATATCTGATTTCGATGACGAATTAAAAGATATCTCCTTCTCTTTTCAGTATGTTTAGAAGGATAACTCAACATTTTATATTTATTCAGAGTTAATACGTATATTTTCTCGTTTATCTTAAAGTACTGATATGTGGTAGGTACTGCCATCCATCTACTGAAAATTTCTAAAGAGATGTTCGAAAAAAGGTAAAGTGGATTTATTTAACAAACACTAAAATAAAAATTTAGGAATTTATCTTTATTTTGATAAAAACATTACCTATATAGAATCCTTATCTGTCTATGTAGAGTTTCATTTACTTATGAGGGCGACCTGTTTAGTGAGAGCCAATCAAAATTGTATACCTGTAAGAATCCGATAGCAGGAAAACATTTTTATCACATGTAGTCTGCCATGTTACCACTCAATTTGAATGAAAATTCATTAGGCTTGTGATCGAGGTCGAGCGTTTGAGATAAAGCTGTGTTCGCTGAAATGTCACTGGAAAATCCGAGTATAATTTATCAGACACGGGTCGGAGAGATTCGACTTTTAATTGGCGCATCTCACCACTTAAGGATCGATAATTTACATCAACAGTCGTCCACTGTATCTGCGTTACGAGATACTTTTAATTCGAAATCCATTATATAATATACTTCATACCATTATTCATTACTTCAATAATACTGGCATCTACAGGATGCCCAGACAGATCGTTTTTCGTTAATGGTACAGGTTATCATTGTCCATCTTCCTCTTCTCCATGTAAGTTGGTTTGCCTGAACGAGTCCTAAAGCACTGCTGCCACAGCTAGGCCTGTTGTGCATCCTATTCAGCAAGCATCTCTGTTCTTTGCATTAAGTCGCTGAAATTTCCTTTAACTCACAAGATTTTAAGGATGGTTTATCCAGGAGCATTAGCCTCATACCAGCGTGAACCCTATATTCATCCAGAATGTCCAGCAGTCGCATCTGAATCGTCAATCTTAAATTAGAGATGTTTGTAGAGATGGCAGTGCCCTGTTATGAGTCCTGTCATACTCCTGAGCCGATGTTTATATGTCCAGCCTTTCTACAGACCTTTCCTGCGAAGGATCTTGCATCAGTGTCTTCGCATGACTCTGTCCTGGTGTCATTTCCATTCCAGACCCAGTAATTTCTATGTTCTAGTTCCACCCCTTCTCCTCAGAGCCATTCTAGAAGCACTTTAAGCGACTCCACAAGTTGGCTCCTGCCCTATGAAAGCAATTTCAAGTTCCTTTCTAGCAAATTCATCTCCACGTTCATTTCCTTCAACGTCTTTATGTTCTGGCACCCAACGCAGTTTCATTGCATTGGTAATTGCCAATTCCAATAGCAATTGGAGCCAATTTAGTTGCTACAATTGCTAATATCTCCAAGAGAGAAAAGGAGAAGGATTTCATGGTTTTGTCTTTAAGGACAATGCTTTTTCGTAAGAGACAAAATTGGAATTGGATGTGACGTGATATATAGTATACCTCTGCAATTATTTGAAACTAACAAAATGTTCAAACGGTATTTAATAAATGACCTTCCAGTGAAAATGCTGCCATTTTGTCGAGTAATAATTGGAGTAATTCTTTCGCTATTTCGCGTACTATAACTATAAAATACAAAATATAAAGTGCAATCAGGTTAAAATGAAGTGAAAATAGCCAGTTGTTCTGGTGCTCCGGGGTAGTTTCGCGTCGAATTGACACGATAAATTGCCAATTTGGCCTTCCGCAGATAGCAAACAGCGATGTAATGAATAATGCGGCGAATTACAATCCACCGCCCAACTAATTATGTCATATTAGTAATCCATCAAACCTAGTCAGCAGTCAGGTGACAGGTCCATTATTGCTTGTATACATATTTTAGGTTTAATTAAACATTATGTCACGAGTGTAAACAATCCTTTTGCCATCGCTTTTACGTTATCCCAGATAGTGCAATAATTCGTTCTATAGTGACGTATAGTTTATTTTTCAATTATTATTGTAACTGTTTTTGAGATAACGTAATAATGTTTTATCTACTATCAATATGTAATGTCAAAAATTACAATATTCACTTGAATGTCATAATGACATACATTACTGCACTAATTCGGTAGAAAGATGTGAAAACTCTTAGCAATTAGATATTAATTGAAAACATTTTCCGATATGTCACGTATTTTCTTTAAATTGCACCAATCCTCAAGTCGTCTATAAGTATTCGATTTCGTACCTATCTAAAGATTTGGCAGGTACCAATGATTCGATGGCTGCTTCAACCATTAGTGCTTAAAAAGTCGAAGGAGAAATACGAAGACGCGTATGAATAATTTGAAAAGTGATGTAAGGAAACAATGAACGAAGGAAAGAAGGAAGGAAGAAGTCAGAGTCTTTGAAAGCTCCAAGTTGTGGAGTCTTTCTACTCCATGCTAAGGACGACACTGTCTATCGAGAAACAAATCGACATTAAACTATTGTTAGTTCAATTAGCCTTTACAGAAAGACAATCAACAGGACTAGGTTTCCTAGATCAATAAAAAAAATTCAGTGTCTTCACAAAATCAGACCTAGGAATATTCTTGAAACAAGGGGATGATACAACTTGCTTGATGATGAAGGTAACTTTAAAATTCCAAATTTTGCGACATTTTGCATGATGTCGACAGAATCAACTGACTTTTCTTGAACTTGAGCATTGAGCACATTAAAGATTAGCGATTGTTTATACTTATCAAAATTCCCAATACAAAAACCAACTGGAAATTGTGAAGGTTCAGATCTTGTCGACATATTTAGAAGATCTTGTTGAAAATACAAAAGTTTTTCTTGGTTACAGAAACGTAAAATGCACAAGACAATCAGTTGGTACAAATAGCATTGGGGCTGTACCCAAAAATATTACATTGCTTTAAACGTTCTTCTGCTACATTATTGGTTGATTCAGGAGCAGACATTCTTACCCTCAAAACATATGATGGGAAAACATCTAATGTTTAGGAAGGATATATTAAGAATTATATAGAAAATAATCTTCCAAGTATCTTCCAAAATATTGGGTCAAGAAGTGGTTAATATAAATAATTCTTGTTCTAATATATTTTCAAATAAGTGTCCTAAAGTTGTATTTACAAATTGTCAAAAATTTACTGTAAAGTTTTCGGTAATTTTTTGTGTTTATTGATTTACTTTCCACTACTAGTCCACTTTTCCTCATCATGATACTAAAATTTTAAACTTTAGTTACAGTAATAGAAAAATTAAGTTTATTATTACAATGAAACATTTCGCCTTCATTGGCAGTAAACACAAAGGTTTAAACTGCCTATAAAAATAAGAATGTTACATTTATATTCTTCATGATGGGGCTTATCCCTAATATTCCATCGACTCTTCAGTTTATGTTCTACAAATTACTGCAGGTATGTAACGTAATGTGTCGTAAAAGAGTAATAACAATTGGAACCAGTAAAAATTTTAGGGCTATATAAATTTAGTGCCTTGCAAGTCTTACGGGGTGTTCAGGGCTTACAGATACTATCCAACATCTCCAGTTTGATAAAGTGCCAGAATTTTAAATATATTGAAAGTGAAAAAATTGTGTAAACTGATATATTTTAAATAATTTATTGTTTAAGAATGCAAATACATCTTTGTACACATTCTATTGCTCAGAGAATCATTGGCATTACTGATATGCATCATAAAAATCCCTAAATTGCAATCGTTCAGTAACTGGATTTTGATGAAACTGTTGCAAGTTTTTTGGCTGATTGTATTTCCAACGAGACATCTATGTTTCGGTTGTCTAAGTTTAGTTTCATTACATTTAGTTCCAATTTTTCACTGCTTCATAAACAAGAACCTGGGAATTGGAAATAGATTTTTTGGAGTTGCATCAAGGACTACGATATGATTAAAATATGAAAAACATTAGGATAACACTGAAAACTATTTGTTTAACTCTTGTTAAAAAATAAAAACAAGCACAGGATAATATCTCCAGAGAGAGCTCCATTTACTCGAGCGACGAAAATTCAATTTCACGGGCGTTACCTCTACCTCGGACTTCCTATACTTTTTATAACACAGATTGACAGCTGATTAGGAGAAATGTGTTCTAGATATCGCGAGGATCAAATGGGAGCGTTCTCTTTATTTTCCGTGCTGCAAGTAATTTAAACTTCGACAATTCCTGGCAAGAAATTCTTATCAGAGATGTTAATTCACTCAGAAAGTAATAGTTTACATCTACAGATAGATAAGGAAAGAAGAGGAAACAGCGCTCCGGAAAATGAGATCCAATGGCGATTCAAAAAATTAACACGCTCTCTAACGAGAAAAACCACGAACAAAATGAGTAATAATAATAATATCTCTACCCCTCATTCTAATCACAAGGATTAGCCCGAAAGTCTGAGATTTGTGTGGGAGAGGGGGCGGCATATTATTATTTCGCAGGCCGCATTTGCGCCTCAGAACGACTTACGTTGGTAGGCCCTAACCACCATTCAGTGCTGGAATGAGGGAAACCTGGAAAACCTCATTAGTTAGGGGAAAACCTCATTAGTTAGGGGAGTAATACAAGGTGTTCGGTAAAATCAGTCACATTTCAAACTGTTTTCAAGGCAAATTCTGTAAAAATAATTTTACTAGTAATACAACTGCATCATTGAAGAGTGGTGGAAGTAGTGATCGTGGATGGGGTGGTGGAAGTAGTAGTAGTGGATAGGGTGGCCGGCTGAAGTCTGGCAAGTAGGCCATAGCGAGCCCTTTTGCCTACCCCTACCGTCCTGTTACCTACCCTCCATTCCTTAACCCTCCTCTAACAAACCTGACCTTCTGATGAATATCAGAATTTCGGTCCTTGTGAGGGACTCCAGTTCCTCTCTGTGCATCACCCTGGCAACCCAAGACATCATATTTCAGCCTCCCAAATCTTGTCTTGCCTCCCAGATAGATGTCTCTAAGTCTGCAGTGCCCAGTTAGGATTCCCACCAGTTGGTTCAAAACCGTTCGACTGTGGTTCAGTAACCAAACTGTCTTCGCCTTGTCGGGTCCTTTTAAAAAGTCATAGGCCTGACTATAACCTCTATTCCTTCTCCAGTGTCTTCTCAATGCCTTGTGAGCTCATTTGTTAAAGGATTTGTTCACATGCCTTCTAGTAATTTCAATAAAAGGTTCAGATCCCTGATAAAGTCCCTTCGAGCTAGTTCGTTGACTTTTTCATTCTCTGGGACTTCCATGTGGCCGGTAGGTTACCTCATTCCTGGGTTGTAACCCTTCGTAAGAATAATTTTTCAACCCATGTATAAACATAAACAATTTTTTTATATATAAATAAAAAAAAATGTTTTTAATCGTAGTACACGCTGGTAAAATATTGTCCTCTAATTTCGGGACACCATATATAATTTTTCAAAGTTTGTTTAGTGTGAACCAAATAGCAATTTTTCAACCAATTATCACGCAACTGACTTACAAAAATGAGGTTGTAAATCGTGAATCACGCTTAAGGTAAATCAACAAACAACGTAGCTTAGGTAATTAACCAAATGAATAATTGTTAACAATCCGAAATATCTCCATGGAGCAAACTCCCAAGGTAAAGAACACATAGATAAATCCTTAAGAAGTCGTAATAATTTAAGTCTTGAGATGACTGGGTCACAACAGATATGGAACGTATATTTACACTTCTCGGATTCCGCAGGTCTTATCCGAGACGGAGAAATCCTTAACACGTCGCCGGGTTAGCAGAATGGATGACACCAGGTTAGTAAGGGGGCGAAGATTCCTGCTGTAATTATTAATATTATAAACATGATTCAACGTTCAATCACAGTTAAGTATGCTCGGCTGGGTCATACAAGTCAAATTTCCCGACATGTTTAACTAATTTGGGTAAATATATAGACAGAGGTACATGCACTATCACCACAAGAGCGTCAGTCACGCCTAACACCAAACGACAGGCAGCTGTTTCGAATTATTAGGCCTTCTCAGTACCGTACAGGTTTCAAAGTGAAGACATTGCTTCCCAATACAACACCTTCAATGTCCATTTTAAATACTTCTAAAGTAAAGACCAGAATTAAGCAAAGTGGAATGACCGGAAAAAGAGTAGATCTGTGTTGTCACATTTATTTCTAAAGTATTCTTATTTAAAACAGGAAACGTATTAATTACCTTATTTACCCATTTTTTTATTTGTCTTTAACGTCCCTTATCCCTAATGTACTTTATTAAAGCAAACACAATGTTTAATTTGTCTTACTTATTAATATCACAAGTAGGTATAAAGATATATATCTTTATACTTGTGATAATATCAAGGAATTTCCGAATATTTTCTCTGAGCTTCAACGACGTTGATTGGTTGAATCAGGAACCAGCAAGCGACTGCGCTCGAGGTAGTAGGGAAACAGTGACGTGATGTTGGGTTATTTCGCGCGCGTTTCTTAACAGTAAAAATTGTATATAAATTGATAATAGGTACCTATATTACATTTTTACATGTATACATTAGTTTTTTATAGTTTTCCACTGAAATTTTTCGGTAATTATTTAATTTAGCGTAAAACTATCAAAATTTTCTGAAATTTTGTCTACCAGCATTTTCGTAAATGCTGCTATTTTTCCTCAAAAACTACATTCGTCCACAAAAAATAACTTTAGATTTGTATTCAGCATACCCGAAAATAGGGGGATAGGCAAAATTTCAGGACAATTTGAGAGTTTTACGCTAAAGCAAATAATTTTTCAACTAATGACAAATCTAAAAATGTCTATATTAACTAGACATTTTTAGATTTGTATTTTTTTACCACTGGGCATATTTCAGTTAATATATACTAGAAGTATTCTATAGAACAGTATACGAGTATATATTAAATGAAATGTGCCCAATGATAAAACAGAATACGCACGCCCATGCATCACCGCATTTTACCAGATCGGCGAGGTCATTCCACTTTGTTTAATTCTGGTCTTGACTTTAGGTTCCAGAAAGAAGCTACATGAAACAACTATATTTTTATGGAACCAACTTCTTATATCAATCGCCCCGCTAGGCTGTCAGGTATTATCATTATTTGTTGCGAGATGTCATCCGACATTTTCAGTGTCGTGCGGTATAAATCTCCGAAGCGTGAGCCGGCGTCACGGATTCCCGGGCCTGAATTAATAAGGGGGTAATCAATATTAATAAATAGGCCCCCTGAGTCGCAACAGATGCCGCTCGCCCGCTGAAAAAGGCACGAGACACGCCACCGCAGATGTCTAATTATAATTCAGAGACGTATTCGGGCTTATTGCAGTTGTTTTATGGATTTTAGGGGGGTCGCTGGAAGAAATGACATAAATCGTTATAAGTAAATCAACAATACAATAGAAATACAGAAAGACACCCTTCGGGCCATCAGTGATAATACACAAGGTATTAAAAGTAATTAAATTTAGATATAATTTTCTACAGAGTTCATAAATAATGTGCATGAGGCACGTGACCGCAAGTGTAGGCAACCAACATTGCACCGATTGGTAATGATTAACTAAAAACTCCCTAGATTCAGTGCAGTGCTCTCGACCCGGTAAGAGGTTTAATTAAATAAAAATATTTTGTCAGATTTACTCATTTCACAAGTGAACTCGTGAACTGTTCATAATATTGAATTGACAAGGAATTTAGTGTTACATATGGATAATTGATAACTACGAAAAAAAAATTGACCAAGTCAAACTCTCGTAAATATTTTGTTAAGCAACTTTATTAAAAGGACAATATTTAGACTGGTAGTATATTATTATAAATCTGGCGAAAACATCTGTAACTTTCAGTAATTCGCGCTCTTTAGCCTCAGGTTGCATCTCTCCGTCTTTCACTGTCATATTTCCTTTGTAATTCCTTGGAAAGCTATTTCATTTTCTGTTAAATTGTCGTCACTCTCTAATATTTATGTTATCATAAAGATCCTGTATGTTGTTGTTCATGTCCAGAGGATATTCTAGCAAAATATTCTTTCCTTGGCTTATTACATCCTGTAAAAAAAGGTTTTCTATGCCAATCTCTCTCGTACATAAATTAAAATTGATCTGGTAGGCCTGACAAGCGATTGCCTTTAAAGGATCCCTGAAAATTTACTTCAACAGCCAAAATCAATTTTCCGTCCCCCAGGGTTTGAGGCACCCATGAAGTATTAATTTTAAGGCGCTTAACAAAGAGGCATTTAAAATGCTAATTTTGGAGACGTCATATTCCTTTGCCTGTCTGCTTAGATGTGATAAATCGTGACAATAATTGTACGCGTATTTTGACGTGATATAAAATGATAATCTGTTCAGAGGCTGAGTAGCTTGAAAAGGTTTCACAGCAATTATTAACTCATTAGTTAATTATATTAATTATTAACGCAGTAATCATTGTACTTGACATTCGATGTGAAAAATAGAAAGAAAAGGCAACACAAGAGTTTTGATGTTATTTTGAATTAAAAACCAGTAAAATACAGGTTTTTTACTCCAGGTTAAGGCCCCGTTGATACGCCCTTGCCAACGAAACCGGCAAAGAAGTATTCACAGTAAACTTAGTTAATTAAAATATAGATGTCGCACTGCAAGAATAATCGGCCAAAGAAATTGCAACACATTTATCAAAGATTGTATTGGACGACTGGAATTTAAAGATTTTTATGTCGTACGTCTATCTGAAGGTACTGTATTGTTTAATTTTCAAGCATCAACGAATAGTTAAGCCAAACGTTGATACGTCTTGACAGTCCTTAAGTCCTGCTTTGTCCTAACGCACAATCACAAAATATCCCTAAATTTAGTCACTTTTGATAGCAGTAAAATCTAGATCTGAATTACTGAATTACTGAATCTATTTTCATAAGCTACGTAATTTAAAGAAACTTTTTTTCAATGACTGTCTTGTCTTATTTTTATTGTTGCAACTGCATTTGAGTATTTGATTATCTGTTATTAATTTCTATAAGTAATAATTTATTGCGAGAAATAACTAACTAATTATACATTGAAAGGCAAGTTAATTGCTATGGTTACAGTTAACTGATTACTTGCTAAATACATCTACATATGTATATCACAGCTGATGCTGAACCAATTTACCTAATGCTTGTCTGCTGATGCTTCACTATATGTATGTGAGTAGGTATAATCGTATCCTTGAGTCATACTATAAACATCAGAAGAATATCTGGAATTCGGCACCTTTGATGGGGTTACCGGTGGATTTGTGACCTCTGTTCCAGAAAGAAAACTTTTTAGAGGATATTTTCATATTTTTCCATAGACGTACCTGATTAATTTACAATTTAAAAACTAGATAAAATGCCTTATTAAATGCAATGCCTAAGAAACAATTCGCTCCGAACATACACACGAGACGCTACACTGGCTCCTTCAGGATAGAATTTCAGATCAGTTATGTGAATTATGTAATTCATTTAAATGGGCTCAGGTTAATCGGGCTTGAAGGTTATGGGAAGGGAATAGAACGCCTAATAGGGAGATGTTTCAGGTTATTTATTTATTCTTATACTATAAAGGTACAGGGTATTCGCATATATTTTGACCTCTACATACAAGGGTTATTAAGAAAGTTAGAAAAAAAGTTTAAATACAAAAGTTGTTTGGTCTTTCACGTATTATCTTTCGGCTAGGTCGAAAATAAAATTGCATGTCGTAAATTTGAGGAAACCAATTGAAAATAATATTTTTAAATGGGACACCCTGTATAATTTTAGACGCATGGGGAAACATTTTTTCCTGATTTCAAAAATATATATTTTGTTGACATTTGCACTCACAGTTTTCGAATTATTCGACAGCGAGTACCATAAAAACATATAAAAAATACAAAAACTAAAAATATTCAACACTAAAAACCAACAGTAATAAAAATATTTAACGATTTTCGATGTAACCTCCTTAATTATTTAAACATTTTCTAATATTTTCATTTTTTAATATTTTTTTATAATTTATTGTAAACATTAAACATTAAATATTTCGAAAACTGCCAGTGCAAATGTCAACAAAATATATATTTTTGAAGTCAGAGAAAATTTTTTCCCAAGCGTCTAAAATTATACAGGGTGTCCCATTTAAAAATATTATTTTCAATTGGTTTCCTAGAATTTACGACATGCAATTTTTTTTTCGACCTAGCCAAAGGATAATACGTGAAAAATCAAACAACTTTTGTATTTAAACTTTTTTTCTAACTTTCTTAATAACCCCTGTAGGCAGGGGTCAAAATATACGCGAATACCCTGTAAGCATTGGTTTAATCAAAGTTCGTAGAATTATATAAGTATTCTGTAAACTTTGCTTTTCCAGAAATAAGATCAGCTTTTTATTAAATTTGGACAAAATAAACCTTATTTTTCCCTCTTGCTTTCTTATTTTATTAAAGCTTTCTAATTATAAAGGGCGCCCTATTTCTTGACCCGTTGCATGGGTAACTTTTTTATTAGTAGAGATACAAAAACGCTTAAATGAGCAAATTAGTGCAGTTTCGTATTAGTAATTCTACGGTAAGGCGAAAAATTATATACGGGGGAAGGTTGAAAAGTTATTGACAAAAAACGAAAAATCCAACTTTTCTATTATCCCTCGTAGCTCGTTCATTTGAAGAGTTAGAGAAAAATGCTTCACATGTTTTTTGCAGTATTTTTCATGTAAAATGACATGCACTTGCTACTTTTTATATATCTCTTAAAATGGTTGACAATCACAGTAAAATATATTTTTTTTAAATGTAATGGATAGGTGGCTGTGACATTAACCGAAAGTCCCCTTTTTTCTCTTTCAGATGATATAACATAGTCCATATTTTATCCTTACAAAAGTAATAATAATCGTTGTTTTTAAAGAAAGTTTATTGTCACATCAAGAATGCTATGGAAATAAAACAAAAAATAAGATTCCTGTGATATTTTTAAAAACGTCTAGTTGGCATTTAATTATTGACAGATCATAAGTGACATTTTTAGTTTTTGTTAAGTAGTTTATTGTTTATTATTAATACTGCATACAAAATAATAGTGTTGCAAATATGTACACCAACGAAGAGAAAAATGATATGCTATTTTGTTATTATAACCAAAATCGAGATGCACAAGCTGCAGCGAATCTTTATTTTGAAACTTACATGGAACAAAGACAACCCCATCATAGAATATTTAGACAGCTGGAAAATAATATACGATTATACGGTTCTTTTTCAAAGCCTAAGGATGAAAGAAACTTCAATGAAGACACTGAAATAAATGTTTTGGCTTATGTAAATTTTAAACCTGATTCTTCAACTGCAGAAATTGCATATCACTGCAACACTTCCAAGGAAACTGTAAGAGCTATTTTAAAAGGTAACAATTTAAAGCCTTATCATTATTCCATATGCAATACTTTATATCCAGCTGATAATCAAAGAAGGATGACATTTTGTCGATGGTACATTTCAAAATGCGAAGAGGATCTAGACTTCTGGAAAAAGATTTTATTCAGTGATGAAAGTAGATTTACCAACAATGGTATTTTTAACCGCCATAATAACATAATGTGGTGCCGAGAAAATCCACATCTTGTTTCTGAAAGAAGAAATCAACGTCAATTTGGGATAAATGTGTGGTGTGGAATTTTTTGTGGCAAAATTATTGGCCCATATTTTTACGAAGATAATTTGAATGCGAATAATTACCTTCATTTTCTAAGGAATACTTTAACAGAGGAATATTTAAATGAATTACCACTTCATATTTTTAGAAATCTTAAATACTTCCAACACGATGGAGCACCTGCGCATAATTCCCGCGAGGTAAAACAATATTTACATGAACAGTTTGATAATGTTATAGGAAATAGAATGGATATCGACTGGCCAGCGCGAACACCTGATTTGACCCCCTTAGATTTCTTTCTTTGGGGGTTATTGAAAGATAAAGTTTATGTGACAGCTCCTCTAGATATAGAGGATCTAAAAGTCAGGATTCAAGATGCAATTAGAAGCATACATGGACATACAATAAATAATGTTTTAAGAAGTATCCAGAAACGTTGCTTACTATGTATCCAACAGGATGGTGGTCATTTCGAACATTTACTTCAATATAATTAATTAATTAATAATTTCTGTTCTCAAAACATTCTTTTGTTCCATAATCCATAGCATTCTTGATGTGACAATAAACTTTCTTTAAAAACAACGATTATTATAACTTTTGTAAGGATAAAATATGGACTATGTTATATCATCTGAAAGAGAAAAAAGGGGACTTTCGGTTAATGTCACAGCCACCTATCCATTACGTTTAGAAAAAATATATTTTACTGTGATTCTCAACCATTTTAAGAGATATATAAAAAGTAGCAAGTGCATGTCATTTTACATGAAAAATACTGCAAAAAACATGTGAAGCATTTTTCTCTAACTCTTCAAATGAACGAGCTACGAGGGATAATAGAAAAGTTGGATTTTTCGTTTTTTGTCAATAACTTTTCAACCTTCCCCCGTATATAATTTTTCGCCTTACCGTAGAATTACTAATACGAAACTGCACTAATTTGCTCATTTAAGCGTTTTTGTATCTCTACTAATAAAAAAGTTACCCATGCAACGGGTCAAGAAATAGGGCGCCCTGTATATGCAGATAAAGTAAGAATTTCTTTCCGACTGCATTTTGTATTAACAGATATTGCATCGAAAATTTTACACAGCTATATTTTAACCAATCAGAGGCTTGTTTTTTGTTCAGTTACCATGCCAACCCAAAAAATTTTGGGAAATTTTTAACGTTTTGTGAAATTAATGAAATTAAGTGGAAATTTGTCTGTCATTTAAAATGTCAAAATAATAACGCGGGACTAGAATGAATGAATACATTTCCTGTGCTCGAATTTAAGTAATATTTTCAAAATTAAATGATGTTCCACCAATATTAGTAGATCAAAGTTAATAAGAAACAAAAATATAATATGTTTTTAAGTTATTTATAAAAAGTTCGTGTAACTAAACTTGGAAAATGGTATGTTATTTCACTAAAAGGGATTTCGCATTTTATTAAACATATAAATTTTGAAGCAGGTACTTCAGAATAATTATTATCAAAAATAAATGATGTACCATTAATATTAGTAGATTCAAGTTAATAAGAAAAAAATATATAAGATGTCTTTAAGTTATTTATAAAATATTTATGTAACTAATGTTAGAAAATGATATTTTATTTCACTAAAGAAATTCACATTTTATTAAGCATAATATTTATAATGCTCGAAGTACTTCAGGATAATTATCAGAAATAAATGATGTTTCCTTTCCAAAGCGGAACATTTTCAAAAACACAATCTAATAAATCAGCAAATTGCACAAATACAATGACACGATAACAAGTGGTGGAACTTGACAAAGGTACCGTACTTGACAGCCGTAAAACATTTTTGTTATAGCTCATTGCTCACTATGAGGAATGAATTTTTGTCATTCGTAATTAAAATGTTCAATTTTGGCATAATATTTATAAAGTAATGGTGTGAAATTTTCTTACCGAATATCCCACGAGCTTAAATTAAAAACCGGAAATAATTTAAGCACTAGGGATATTATAAGTGAAAATTTTTAATAGTAGTGGACAACGATCTTGACATGCAAAATAAAACAGTATAGTAGTCCAGACGGCTAGAGTTCATTTTACACTTAAACTATTGTCACGGTTCAGTCAACCGTATTCCACGCAAGTCTGAGACTTCCAGGTTAATTCTTGTAATTAGAATGAGGGATACAGATATTATTATTATCCAGAATGTTCGAAACGTCGAAAAATATTGTAATATTGGAAAACAAAAGTAATGAAAAGACGATAAGTTCAAAGAGGAAACGTCCATTTGAAAATATAAAAATACCACATTGTGAGCTAAAAAAGTTGGTATGAAAAAGTTTCATTTACTATTCGATAACTTTACAAATGACATCAGAAAAAGATGATATCGATTTTCCTTAAAAAACAAATTTTCTTCAAGTATTGTTGGTCAGTAAAATACTTTTCTCGTAAAAATTGTTTATAATCGCTCTGCCTAATAGAAATTAACTCTAAACTCACGTACTGAGATAAAACTTTGCAATAACTCTCCTTGACTAACTTTAAATTGGTTCCAATGCTTCCTCATTTCGTAATCGCAGTTGGTTAATGCGCGTTCAAGTGTCTGGAGTTTACAAGCTATTAAATGCTACCAAATAACTATTTGGTACTTCCGAGTTAGTCAAAATTTCCATTAGTTTTACGAGTATTTAATAGAATTGAAGTCAGTTCTCTCTGGGGGTTAGTTCGTTCAATATTATTCATTTACGAAGAGTTTTTGGTTGTGTACATTTGTGATACTTTGTAACGATTTGTCAGACAATCGATGACTGAATTTATTCTCATTTATTTAAAAGCAGTGATGGAATGTAAGGATACAGTTTCAGTTACATTTGGATAATGTAACGAAGGATAATGTTGCCAATTTGCAAAAGGTTTTATAAATTTCTTAATGGGAAATGTTTTTAGTGGTATATGCTGATAATCTTGCTAATGCATATTCCAATATTTTTACAGTGGGACGTTTGAAGATATTCAAAAATGGTAAATGTAAAAGAGGTTAGAAAAAATGCTGGCCATTGAGGATCATCATGGCAAAAAGATGGAATTTCAGTAGATAATAATTAGAGGCAACAAATCTGGCAAATTGTGAACATAATTATTAATTTCAAAGTAAATTATTAGTTTTAAAGTAAAAAACTAAACCTATTAAAAACAAAGGAAAATCAGTAATTACCAAATGCCTTTAATTAAGAACGAAAAAGGAAAAAAAGGAGAAAAAATGTTTTTTCTCTTTTTTTTGTTTTTTGTTTCTTGTTTTCTGTTTTTATTTTGTTTTTTGTTTCTGTATAATCGCTAATCTTCAACATCCTACACGATTTAATGCAAGTGTTTGACTTATGTATTGTGTTTGAGTTGTTTCAGAAACATATGGGTAATTATAATCCACACTTATTTTCCTAGGAGCTCTGCTTATGTAGGTTCTTGTACACACCGTAGTGCCCTCTTTGGGTCTTTGCTACTATCCGTCTGACAAATATTTTTTTCGACATCTCCTGCCAATAATTTCTAGAACTTTTAAACTATCAACTATAGTCTATATAATGTCAATTAAAATTGTAAAAAAAAACTCCGACAAAATAAACACCTGTACTTCAACGGCGGCCTCTTTGTTTACGCACGTGTGTCGTTTGTCAGAATGTTTTATGCAGTTTCAATTGTGATTATAAAGACTGTAACAAGTATAGTCTTTATAATATAAAATGTAATTGTAAAAAAATTCCGACAAAAGAAACACTTGAACTTCGATGCTCTTTGTTTACGCACGTGTGTCGTTTGTCGGAATGTTTTATGCAGTTTCAATTGAGATTATAAAGTCTATAACAGGTATAGTCTTTAAAATGTAAATTGAAACTGTAAACAAAATTCCGACAAAAGAAACACCTGTACTTCGACGACGGCCTCTTTGTTTACGCACGTGTGTCGTCTTTCGGAATTTTTTGTGCAATTTCAAATTAGATTATAAAGACTAGACTTCTTTGTTTGTCGGAATGTTTTATGCAGTTTCAATTGAGATTATAAAGTCTATAACAAGTATAGTCTATATAATGTCAATTGAAACTAAACAAAATTCCAACAAAAGAAACACCTGGACTTCGACAACGGCCTCTTTGTTTACGCACGTGTGTCGTCTTTCGGAATTTTTTGTGCAATTTCAAATTAGATTATAAAGACTACACCAAAATTGATTGAATCTAAATTTTGACTTAACAATTTCATTAAATAAAACATTATCTCATTCCCTATATCTTTTCAATATACCTACACTTTTTAACATACCCTTAATGTGCTTTTACTCGGTTCTCTAGAATTCACCGTTATTGTAACGCATCAAATTTATCATCTGAACATCAAAGTTTCTCTTATCAAAGGGCTGGCATTAATTGAAATTCCAAGCTTGCGTATACATTGTCCCACCACAAATTCGACTCATGTACCTCTGAAAATTGCCGATTATAAATCTGCATGGAAGCAAATTGTGAAGTGAAGTGAAGGGTTGTAAACTTGTTGAGACAGTTTCGCCTTCAGAGAATCGTAATTACTTGCCACGATTCTACAGCCACGAGAAGAAGTTCGGAATCGGTGCTAAGTAAGGTTAAACGTTCAATAATCTGGAAATTCCTTTGTCATTAAACAGAATATGATTACATACATGTAGATGCAGATATAATTACAAAAAATAACAACACCAAAAACTCTTAGCACACAGGGGGATTTATCAATAAAATACAAGGCTGTAAAAGTCATATATGGGCGAAGAAAATCCTGTTGACCAAAAATAACCTGTCAAAATATAGAAAGGTCACAAAACAAGTGCAGCTTTTTGATATTTTATTAAGAGTTGGGATGCGAATTCAAGTTGTCTTCAAAGGAAACGAGGTGTCTTTATGTATTGAGGGATGAACTTTACATTCTATTTGGTACCACGGAATTTGTCAGCCTCACGTTTGAGGGGATATAAAAGTCCAACCAACTGTAATACTTTCAGGTTAAATAAAATACAAAGTTAAATACTGGGTGGTACAAAAATAATCAGTGTCAGAAAATGTTGAGTATATCTTGTTCAAATTTCTAATTTACTATAGTGACGCTATAACGCCATAGTATGTTTTCACGATAGCAGATGGAACTCTGTCAAGGTGTTTGTTCTACGGATATCATGACATTTTCTTTCTCAGCGTTGTGCTGATTCGTTGAGTGAACTAATAAGATAGAAAGAGTCCTTTCTATCTTATTACTTTCTACTAAGAAAGTAGGGGAGTTTCTTTACCGCTTGTACAATAAAATTTTGATAGTAGGCAACTGCACTTATTGTAGAAACTTACGGCATGTATTTGGTGCGAATAATTCATACTCTTTTGCAACAGACTGTGCCATGTTGATGCCTACTGAACATGTACAAGCTTTTTTAGTGGAGCAGATCCCTTATAGATCTACGTAGACCTACGTTCATCACCACTAGTGGCTGTCTAAGAAAAATCACAACATAGGGTTCAAATATTTAGAGGAATTTTATATATTATCCTATTCTTAATGAAAAGTATATTGCAATAGGAACACTGAAATAAACTCAATACTAACCTATACAACAACATTAATAGTGCTAAGTAATTTCAAAAAATGACCATCAGGAACCATGACTTTTGCTTTTCTAATAATATCAGGGTTGGTAATGTCTGAAGACCTTTTCTGCGACTTGATTTACGAGCTCATGATAAATTGCCAGCACCAGTATTTAAAATAAAAATACAATAAAAGATCCCCGAACAATGCAATCAAGATATTCTTGGGTTTAGTACAAAAATATTTAATAAAGTGGATACCCGAAGCGGATGGTTCTTTATGAAACATCGTGAAAATAAATGTTTTGAAAAAACATTGATCTCATTTAGATGTTCCAAGAAATATATAGAAAACGCTCTATATACTAGTATTTCGGCTTGTTAGGCCCTTTTCAATAGAGTAAATGTTTATTACTAAACATTTCCAAGTGCGTTTTCGTTATTTATTTGTTTACGAGCACCTATCTCCGATTGATCCTACCATCTGGTAAATCTGAGTTTTTATTACCTTTTCTAAGAAGGGCGAGAGTGTAAAATCTATCTGAACATTGGTAGTACACGGATTTATAATTAAAGATTTTTTAATTTCTAATTGCTCTAACAGATCTAAGCGCTTTCCTTTCTTTTCACAATGCGGTACCTTTACATTTTTGTGATCTATAAAATGATTGTTTTCTATACAATGCGTCGAAAATCCTGAATTTTTTGCGTTATTTAATATGGATTGTTTATGTTCTTTTACTCTAGTTTCGATACTTCTACCGGTTTGACCCACATACACGGCATTACAATCCGCGCAATTAATTTGGTATACCCCCAATTGTTTTAATTTATTAACCCGTTCTTTGTTGTTTATCAAAATCCTCCCAATAGTACACTTGTTGACAATAATTTTTGATAATACTTCGACTTTATAGTGGTTCCTTGTTTCAAAAAGTTTGGATAATAAGATCGTTATAAGAAATTAAACTTTTTGAATAAGGAATATCAGTAGCTGCTACTTCTTTTACATCAGATAATTTTACCAAATTCCACTGCTATAGTTCTTCTAAATCAGGTCGCTGTGCGCGAGACTTTTCCCTCACTAATATTTGAAGATACAGTAAATCTCAATAAAATATAGAGAACATGAGAACATGTAGGCCGACGTTGCACTCTCCCGAATGCATTCTGCACTTTGCTAGCAATATAGAGCCACATATTTTGAATATATTATGAACTTATTTCCTGTTCGCGTGGCATGTGGAGTATAAAATCCAAGATTGGGGCTTTTCATGCGTCGTACATATCCTGCAGGAGAGATTATGTTCCTTTCTTATTTCTTATACGACGGAAATGCAGGTTGTAATATACAGTGTAGCCCACCGAAAAGAGGCCAGGGCAGTTTGCAGCGTTTTAAGTGGAAGTAAGGAGGACACATTTTTATAGGTATTTTATGTCCTACCAGAAGAGTTTACAACCACATACTTTTTTATCCAGATTTGGTTATAATGTCCTCCCACAAATACATTGATATATAGTTAATGGATCGATCTCTGTTAGTGACGGAAATATACCTTAAAGAGTGTTCCATATAAGAGCAATGTTATAAATAAAATAATTGAAAGTCTACATGGGGATATCGGTGTTGCAAACACCTGAGTCTGTCAAAGTTTAAAGTTTTGAGAACATGTCAAAAAATCTGCTAACCAGTTATATTTATGTATTTTTTCCAGAAAACGCGGAAATATAAGTGTGTTTAAATTTAAATAAGAAATACAGCTGGGACACACAAATATCTCATCACCCTATACACCCGCTGGTATTTTTTATAGGTAACCAAAGACACAACAACTTCTATGATTTTATCAATATCAAGAAAAGAAATACGCACAGTATATAAATATTCCGTTAAAAAAGAAAAAACACAAGAAACGTCACGAGTTACCATAGAAACGCCACGAGTTACCATAGAAACGTCACGAGTTACCATAAAAACGTCACGTGGCGTCTCAGACCGGAACTCGCTGTCATCAAAATTTTCCCACGATCATCAAAAAGTTCCCACGCTTAAGTGCCCCCATACCTACTTTGCTATGTACGTTACTGAAAAACATTTTATTTGTCGAATAGCTTCTACCAAATGTTACGGTAAACAATAATTGCGCCACAAGGATCCTTGAACAAACGTAATTTTAAATTAATTAACCGAATATTTCAAAACAGTAATGACGTTGGGCATTCCATTAAGAAAAACGTCGCTCGTAAAGTATTATAAAAATGGTCTTGGGATGAAATTCTTTTATGATTCATGATAATAGCTTGAGAAAATTAGACATATTTCTCAACATCTATTATATGTGCCTCATACATATGGCACATTTGTACCATAAAGGATTATTTCATGCACTTCAGTTACATCCTCAAGCATCAAATGCAAGGCACTGAAATATGTGGCAATTTGCAGCAAGCGTACAATATCTACTTCTGTAAATAGGTACAGAAAGACAATGCTATCAAAAACAAAAGACTGTTGACGTAAAACCCACGGGAATATAAAGGAATTGTTCAATTATATTTCCAATTTAGAATAATTTATGTTATGCTAATAAGCCTCTTTGTTCCCCTTTCTGACAGAAACTGAAAAATCGACGCATATATTGCATGTTATTACCAGATGCCGAAAACATATTTTCCGCAAAGTTGATATATGACCTCGGTAGAGGCCCGAATGTATTTTGAGCTGTTGCTTTTAAATTGGGTATCAAGTTTGCATTGTTTCGATAAATACGGATTCTATGAATAACAATTCGGAAAAAGCTGGTTTTAAAAAATCTGTATACAGAATAGGATGCTGATGGAGGTGGTATAAAGAAAAGGGGCAGGAATAAGTACGAGCATTTATTTCATACTGTCCGGTGTAGATCTACTTTTACCATGCACTGATTTGCGCCCGGTAAATGGAACATTACAATACTTTATTCTGTAATGTTGTTGCCTAGCAAAACTTTACCGGATTATTATTAGGGCGCTATGTTTAGTTTAAATCAATTCTTGACATTTATCCGCTTTAATTCAAACCAGAATTCATTTATGGCATCCGTTTTAAAGTGAAGTTTGTCGTTTTCGAAATACGGAACTGTTTTTTTTTTGACTTTCTAACAGTTTCTAACACACTCGTTGACATTAGGTGAATTCTAACGCTAAAAATGGAATTCTATGTGTCCCGTTTAACTTGGGAACAAGATTTCAGACAGTCAGATGGATTATTAAGAGCGTGGAACGTAAAAAATCACCAATATCTGTCTTATTCAGATAAAGAATGTTCCATTTAAAAGATCAAGCATCACCCTGTATATCACTGAATTTGAAGGTGAGAGTTTTATCAACATGCCGTTTAAAATCTTCCAGAAGAATGATTTTACAAAATTTTTGAAATTTTGGATTCGGTCCACTAATGGCCAAGTTACAGGTAGTTAAATTTATACTAAATCATTACCACATATCTCCGTTATTATTAGAGGTATATTCAGCATAAAGGTTGTCACAGGACTGCTGACAGATCACGGAAATCTCAACGAGCATCTTAACACTATCGGCCTTAGTGACACTAGAGGGTGCAGGTTTTGCGGACACGATGACGAGGACTCCATTCACATCCTCTGTCGCTGTGTCTGCCTCATGGTCAAGAGACACAAACATCTGGGTGCAGCATTTTCTCCTGCCCCAGGACATTAGAGAGAACACCCTAGAACGGGTGTTGGCCTATGCGCATAGCACTGGTCTCTTCCAATAGCTCTCGACTAGCGGCAGGCACAATGGGTCGAAAGACCTGAGGGCTGCGGGTAACCAGGCCGCCTTCCAACCACAACAACAACAAGAGTCCAACAACCAACAAGAGAGGTTCAACAATCCCTATATCAATGTATTCGTGAGAAATCGCCTTATCAGAAAATGTAAAAATGTGCAGGGTGTTCAGTGTATCATTCTGTCCTGTAAAGACTTCTCTCTGAGAAATGTAGACTTTCTAGGAGAATGTTAGTAGAGGTGCGAACACACCGTAGTGCCCTCTTTGGGTCTTTGCCACTACTTTTTGGGTCTTTGTCTGACAATTTTATTGTCAAATTGACAGACAGATAACATCCTATAGAGATGCCGAAGTAATGCGATGCCACGGGGCATATTGCCAGTGGAGTAGTTGTTTTCGACATCTCCTTCAAATAAATTTCTAGGAAAGCGCTGAATTATCTGAAACTATGAAAACTTCTACACTTTGGTCTGTTTACGCCATGTTAAGGGAAACTATAAAAATGTTAAAAATAACGTGGAGATAAGGCATTTCAAACTGAGGAAGTTTTTAATCGAACATCAGAAGGTAACAAAGCAAAGAAATCTCGAGTTTTTGAAAAACAAGACATTAGAAAATTTATAATAGAGCTTCTAGATCATGCAAAAATAAATTACTAGCAAAAGTAAAGTGTATTTATTTGCGATACATTTTCGGCACATTTTTTTAAATAGCATTTAAAAGATGTTACAATTGTTAACATTTATTGATTATTGTTTTTATTTGTTTGTTTATTTTTCGTGGTTTTCGATTTAAAATACGTACTATTGAAAAATGTGTTTCGCTGCTACAAATTAATTGAAAGTCAACACCTACAGAAGTGAGAAGAATTGTAGAAGGTAATACTTTTTAAACGATTCCTTCTACATTTTGTTTGAGGTCGATATCGCAACTAGTTCAAAAGGTGGGGGTGGATACTTTAAGGAGGGACTGTATATGTTTAAATGAAACCATTTTTGAATAAAAATAAAGACTATTCCAACTGGATTGTCTTTTTTGAGGCAGGGTTTAGTATATTTACTCACGTTTCTATATTTTCATGAGTGTTATAAAATAACTAATAAAATATATAACATTCCTACCACATGTTCAGGGATATTTTGTGAAAAAAAGAACAAATAGGAGTATCTATAATTTCGACAGTGACAGATAAGTTATTTCAGACAAAATTATTAACTTATAAATCAGACGTTTATGAAAACACCCCTATAATAGCCCCATAAAGCAAAATGACGCGTCGCCAGACCAAATAACGCCAGCAGGGCTAAACTATTATCCCCAATTCCCTTTAATGCCGACTCCTCCATTTTCCGAAAAATCGACTACGACTGTATGCCCCATTTTTCGCAGAATATTTTTTACCGACCTAAGGGATATATTTTTTTATATATATACATCAGGACAGTATCGATAAAATACGTAATGTGTGAAAGAGATGTTTGTAAAAAACACATTGAAAGATGATAATGGACTTCCCTGGTAACAAATCAAGAATTACAAAGGACCAGTCAAGCTCGGATGCCCTGATGAAAGAGTAAGGCGACTTGATTTGGTCTTTTTGGCTTGTTTAAAGGAAACTGCGCGCGTGTTGAATTTTTGCACTCAATTTCCTTGAAAGTGGCCAACTAGGACAGTGTACAGGGTGGTTCAAAATGGTATGTTTTCGAGAGGTACCGAGAATCTAAGAATATTATGCATTAGATGGCATAAAAATGAATTTGATTTAATTTTTCGTTTTCTTGTCACGTGTGTTTTTTGTGTCAGTGACTGCGTCATTCAGTGGCGGCTTCTCCTTAAGGCCGCATGGCCGCGCGCCCCTCCACTAAAAATACCAAAGGAATCCTTATTATTATCATTATTATAAATTAAATGCAAATGTTAAAAGTTAAAACATATTTATTGTGGTACAAAACTATTATAAGGAAGGGTTCGAGCGCTTTAGCTATTGTACTCATAACGCCACATCCGCATCACTGGATCACAGCACGCTGCCACTGCACAGTGAGCAAAGGATCACAGATTCGTGGCCGCATTTTGAGTCGCGGCCCAGGTAACTATGGCAACCGACCCGATCTCGTTTTCGACTACACTCGTTAGATACTTTTCATATGCTTATATTATGGCCGCAATTATTTCGCGGCCCTACGGGAACATTATTAAACATTATAACGTATTTTTAACACATTACATACTTTTAACATTATTAAAGTACTTATTTAATTTTTGTGAAAATACAATTTTATATTTTACTTAACATGAATACTGTTAGTAGTATAATTATGAATATATATTTAATCTGTGATTAAAGCTAATTTTGCAAATCTTCCACTGGAAGATAAAATACAAATAAAAGAGATGGGCGTTGCCTGCCCAATAAATACCTAATTTCGATGAAAAAGTTATGGAAAAATGTATTTCTATGAAAGACCGTAGAACTGATTTTCAATTTTAGAAAGTAAGTGTACTCGTGTATAAATAACTGTTTACCTACGTTACCTGTTTAATAAGTTTGTTTACCTACAATAATTTAATGTGTCGTTTGATAACTATGAATTGAATAACAGAAATACTTTTGAGTTTGTGATTGTGCCATATCGTTTTTAATTACGGATATCTAAAAGCTAAAAATAGTTTGTTCCTGCTTCCTGAATTATAGTTTACAGCTTTTTTAAGGTAACGTATATGTAAATTTTTTATTCTAAATATTAACTACCAATTTAAATATTGTTTTAAATAATTTTTGTCTAGACTTCCGTCTCGTAAAAAGGAGGATATTTGTCTAACGAAAGTTATTTTTTCAAGCAAATATTTTCGCTCTGCGAATTTCTAATTTATAATTTTAAGGTGTTTGACCTTTAAATATGCAAAATTTTAGCCTGCGGCGCATTTTTTTATTTCTGCGCCCCCCATATCCAAATGACACCAGCCGCCACTGGCGTCATTATTTACTTTAGGGTCTAAGCACCAATTTCGTCGCTCTTATTGATATTCTTGCATATTTTTCTGCTATCATTATGGTTCATAGTCCTTTTAAGAACCTTGGAAATTCTCACTGCATCCTCTTGAGTCCTCATGCGTTTGAATACAAGTCTGTGCCAAATTTCTGTTCACCTCTCTACTATTATTACTTAGTACATTATAATTTCAAACGGCTGGTGTATATTTTTGAACAATATCGAAACGTTTAGTAATAATAAACTTCTGTCGCCCCTCGCTCCACTAGTTGCCACTTATGAATACTCGATCCAATTACACGTTTCGTTGGCTGGCTGAGAAACTAAGAAAAAACTTTCAGACACGCTCGCGATTCGTCTGACGCGTTCCTAAATTCATTATAGTTTCTTAGTTTCCATCCAGCAAATTTGAAACCACCGCGGAGCAATTTTAGAGTAGCAAACTTAATAAAAGCAGGGGAAGATTGGCTCGATTTGCGGTGGCGGTAAGGAAGTGTTTTGGATGTAACCTACAGATACGCTCAGAAGGCTATGGTATTGGCGATTCAAATTACCGATGAGGGCGCTGCAAATTGTAAACAAATATGGAGGAAGGCAAGTAAAAATTTTGCATTTCATATCACATCATCTAGCAATTTAGCATTCATCTGCCATAAATATAGTGACTTCATGTGCTAGTTAGGGTGAAATAAAGGATAAAAAGAGTGGTAAAAGCAGTCAAACGTCCCATAAGTGCTTCAATGCTAATTATGTGAATTTTTGGGTTGAAATAAGTGCCTTTTTTTTTGTTTACTTACATTTTGGACTAAACTAAGTGTGATAAACTGTATGGTGATACCATATTAGTGCTTGTTTTTTGTTAAATAATGTTTAAATTAAAATATATTCTGCTTTTATAAGACTAGTAATACACTGAAAGAAAAGACGCGGTTTATAGTTAACAATTGTTTATTTGGATGTCATTTATTTAAAATAAATAATACATATTTTAGGTTAAACAATATTTTTTACTATAAATATTCTTCTAAATATATTTTACTTATTAAAAACAAATACTTTGTTTGGTGTAAAAATGTTAATAGTTAATGAGAAATGTTTCATCTTAATAAATTCTTTATTTGGTGGTATTCCCAAAAAATATATTTACTATTAATTTGGATTTTATTAATATTGAATAATCCAGACTAAAAATTAATATATGTTTGTTTCTAATTTACTCTATTTTATTTATTATGAAGTAATCCATTTTTTTGTTAAAAATCCTGAAGTAGTTTTTTAATTAATAGATATTTTATTGTGGCATTATAAAATTGTGCAGTTGGCAGTGTAGGCTAGGTTGGCATTGTTGACAGTGAGTAGCAGACATGTTTTTCTATTTACCTTGGATTGGGTGACTTTATTTCATTTCATTATTTTTATTTTATTTACCTATTATTTGGGTGCGGCGCGAGTGCTTCGTTTTCGTTAATGTGAGTGTACGTTACTTTACTTAATACTTGAGATGAGACGATAGACGCTGCACTGTGCTGTACGGTATACCTATATGACCCATATATGTATAGTGCACAAGGTAGGGACGTCAAAACTTATATACCTTTGAAAACGTAACTTTGGAAAACTGCCGATTGTGTGATTTATTAAAAATGTTTAGAATTATTACCTGTTCAGTGGTGATTGCTGTGACATAAAAAATAGATCTGGACTATAACTATACTAAATAAACGTAAAATAATTACTGGATGTGATAAATAAGACACTATTCATTATAAATAATCTTTATTTTTTAAAATTAAGACAAATATTTATTATAAACATTGTTCTTTATATTCTAATAAAGTCGAAATTTTAATTAGTATGCTTTATTTATAATAAATAACTGAAATATTCATAATAAATAAGTAATGCTACATTTACTCATAATAATATTTATTAAAAACAATTGTTATTAATAGAAAATAAAAGATATATTGATTATCAATAAACCCTTACTTGACGGTAATAAGGTATATTTGAAAATATTTAATATATTGTTTTTTTCTCATAAACAAAAATTTATTACGCCATTATCCAATAAAGCCTTTGTTAGGTGCCAATCAATATCATTAATTATTAATAAACTGTTCTTTCAGTGTAGAAAATTATAGACAAACTGCAACAAAGTGGTTATGTTGTGTAAATAAACGTGTTCCCTGTTATTAAATTGTTACATGCATTTTGGAGAAATGGATGAGAAACAGTTTCTTATACTACAAACTTTTTAGGGCCAAACTTTTACCTATCTTCAATCTTAAACACTTCTATTGACACATTTTGTGGAATGACACCTATAAACACGGCAGTTTGTGTTGTGCTGATTTCTTTTGAATGCCAATTTAAAATGTAAAAATAAAGATGTACAAATACTAACCACGTAGTTTTTAACTTTGTAATACCAAGAAATCACAAGCACCACTAAGTTATTACGTTAAACAAACCCAAATACGTGTTATTTATCATTATATCAGCAATAAGCCTCCAAAAATTACCTTTTAAGTAGGTTCAAATATTTTTATGCAGAGGGCGCATTCATTTTTGGAATCGCCAATAAGAATGTACCATAAGAGTCGCATGTTACAACATAGAAAATTATATTATACACAAAATTATAGTCGATCTAGATGAAGAAATTTGAAAATTAAGTGACAACAATGCAACGCGATGTTTATTGATGTTTCCCATTCATTGCACTATCAAAAATGTTTGTGATATTGTGATAATATAAAAAAATCTAACAAATAGATTCCTAGCTAGCGATCGTAACTTACACTTTTTGATAAAACGTGCATAATGGTATGTATCTACATTAAAACTTAACCAAATTTGTTTGAAGCAGGCACTAAGTCTGCTATATTGTCCTTGTAAGTTTCCATGTAAAAGCGTAGACCTTTGAAGTTCCAAGTTAATATTATTTATAAACTTGAGGAGAAGCCCAATAACGGATATTTGAGGTACGCCAGAGGCAGGAATTGTTTTGACAGTCTTTTTTATTAGGTAGGTAGAAAGCAATCATTATACATGGCATACAGTATTTATCGACATACAGTGAATTCAATGTAAAAAGAAATTCCAAACTCAAAGTTAAGTAAAGCCTTTTGCAAATCCCTGCTCACCCTTTGTACAAATCACCCCTAATATGTCGCGTGTCACACGTGCTTTGTCAACTGAATCCGTAGCTTTTGTGCAAAAACGCGGTCCTTTGTAAAGGCCCTGATTCCATGATGTCTCTCATTCATTTTACAGTTCTTACATTTGTTGCTGTTATGTGAGAGAATTAATTTTGCTGAAAAAATTTTCGGGTGACCGGATGATGTGGTCTTTTCGTGAGGATGAGGTCGAATAATTTGCAGGTGGTTTGTCGATAATTACAGTTATTTTGGGAACATACGCATGGTAGAATAAAATGGGAGAGTTTTATTAAGGATTTTCACCATGTTTCCCCAGATCGAGGTATTTTTAGCAGTCAGGATAATGCTCCCAATCAAAAAGGGAGCTCTAAAACTTGTTTTGGAGATTTTGAATTCGGTGATTAAGTATTTTACTGTATGCCTATTATAAAATTAAAAATAACGTAATGTAAATGTTATCATAGAGCATATATTAAATTTATTGATGTAAAATTTTCGGAAAAATAAAATTTTCTATAAATTTTCTTCGGAAAGTTTTCTGGAAATTTATGAAAGATTCAGATTTTCAAAAAAAAAACAATTTCTCTAAAGTAGTTCACCCACATTATTACATATTTTCAATGTATAGGTAAAAATTATCAAATTTCAAGGATGGATATTATACAATTAAGTAATAAAGGACGGATATTATAATTATGCAAGGTGGACGATACTTATGCAGAATCGACTGGGATGGCGATGGCATCTTATCAGGTAAATACCTTATGGACCCTTGAAAGTCAAAATGTGACTTCTTCACAATTTGGCCCTTTAAAAATTCTTAATCCCAATTTTCTTTTAGTTTTAATTACTTCAGTTCTAAATCTATTTCTTGATTTTTTGTTTTTTGTCAAAATATTTTATAGATGGAGAAATACTACCTACTTTTTGTGTTTAAATATTTGTTTTGAAATAAATACTGAAATATATATTTTTAAATGTTTATAATTCAAAGAAATATACCAATGAAAATATATTTTTTAAATAACAATTAAAAAATAATATATTTAATCTTGAAGGGGGTTGGAAAAAAGGGGGTTAAAGATATAGGTATGTCAGTGGTTTATTCATCGGTAAATAAACTGCAAGAACTTTTAGGCAATGCAAAAGACAAAATAGAAACTA
Source organism: Pogonocherus hispidulus (assembly GCA_963924545.1). Taxonomy (NCBI): domain Eukaryota; kingdom Metazoa; phylum Arthropoda; class Insecta; order Coleoptera; family Cerambycidae; genus Pogonocherus; species Pogonocherus hispidulus. The sequence continues at coordinate 3,049,816 of OZ004698.1, forward strand.
AGGAAAAGTCGAGGATTTACGAAATTAGCTGTAAAGACTGTAATCAAAAGTATGTTGGACAAACGAGAAGGTTAATTCAAACTAGATTCAAGGAACATATGGCTCATCTCAAATATGGTAGAACAGATAAGTCTAGTATCGCCCAACATGCGTTTGAGAACAACCATAAAATAGATAGTGGCAGTTTGAGACTACTTCGGAATGTGACAAATTCCAGACAGCTGGATGCTTTTGAGAGTTTGAAAATTGCTAAATGTAAAAATAGTATGAATAGTGACAGAGGGCCAATCCCATATAGCCCCTTTTATTGGTTAGTAAGTCACGGTTCACTGATCCGTCGCGGCGGCTCACTGAACAGTCGCGATGGTTCACTGAGCAGTCGCGATGGTTCACTGAGCAGTCGCGATGGTTCACTGAGCAGTCGCGATGGTTCACTGAGCGGTCGCGATGGTTCACTGAACCGTAGAAATAGTTTAGGTATAAATAGGACACAACGTTAGCATAGGTTTGCTAGCATTGCATAGCAGATGATGCCAACTTGGTTGACGAAACGCTCGTCGAGTGCAGTATAGTGTTTTGGTGTTGTGTGGAAAACTACGTCAGTGATAATATATTTAATGTTTATTTACTTCTTGTTTGTTTTCGTAGCATTTTTCAGTGCAACTTCTTTGAGTGTTCCACTAATTTGTCTTAATTTTCCCGAAGGGCATTCATCTTGGGCTACACCTTCTGCAGCGTTTCCACGGCTCACTATATATTCGTCGCAAAGGACCATTAAAAACAAAAATGCTGGATTTTCGATACGAAACTTGATGGATTGAGCAAGCACCGGGAACTAAAGGTGATTTATTATTTAAGACTGCTCGGTGTTCAGCAAGAAGCGACAGACATCGTTGATTCTAACTGACCGGGAACACAGGAAGTCTGTCAGAAGTGGTGAAATATTAAGAAAATATGGATCTACACAATATTGGTTCTTTCTGCGAAAGGTTTTTATAAGCGAAAGCAAAATTTTATTCAATAATTTGTAATGAAAATTTAATAAAATCAAGGTTTATTTTTTAATAAATAAGCTAATCTTAATCTTCAAGTTCGTCATCCTCAAGTTCGACATCCGAAAATACCGATGGACTTTTGGGGGTAATTTTTCATGAACTGCAAACTCCTCATGTTGAAAATCAGGACATTTTTGAAAATACAATGAATTTGTTAACAACGAGTTTAAAGGACACTTTAGGTAGGTAAAGCAAAAAATATTATTACTGATGTAAAATTATAGGTAAATAACCATGATTTACGTCATATTTATGGTAATGTTATTACCTATTCAATGAAAAAGACACTTGTACTATTACATGATAGATGGCGTGATCCCCGACACTTTCCGGGACCTCGGTGTTACTTTTGATAGTAAAATGTCTTTTAATCAGCATGTAGATAATGTTATATCGGAATCGCTTAAAACTCTGGGATTTTTAATAAGAACTAGCAGAGATTTCTCAAGGATAGATACTCTTAAAATGCTGTATTTTGCTTTTGTCCGGTCGAAACCGGACTTAAACTTAACTTAAACCGCTGTGCTACAAGTTAGACTCTGTTTATCCTATTGTAGGTTTTCCACAAGAGGAATTGCTTGCAAGATTCTCTTTTACTGCACCTCACTCTTTTAGAGTGAGGCGTGAGTGTCATTCTCAAGTAATTTTACATAAGCTTCTGCATGGCATGATTGACTGTGAATACCTATTAAGTAATTTGAATTTTCGTGTACCAAGTCTAAATTCGCGAATATTTCAAACTTTCTACCTTCCTGTGCCGCATACTAATATTCTCAAGTTCTCGCCTGTATTCTCAATGTGTAATAATTACAACATAAATTGTCATAAATATGATATATTCAGTTGCGATGAGAATACTGTCAAGAAATGTATACATAATTTACCTTTATTTATCTTTGTTTTTTCTTATTTTGTTTTTTGTTATTTTTTGCTTTTTATTATTGTTCTTTTCCTGTGTTCTTACTTTATATCTAATTTGTTATTTAATCTAATTTTTATATTGTAATATCTCATGTAATTTTATATTTTTCTTTATTCTGTACATCTTTTATTGTTTTTTCAGTGTACATACTGTTTCTACCTACTCTGTAAATGGGTTTGTCCTGTAGAGTAGCCTACAAATAAATAAATAAATAAATAAATAAATAAATAAATAAATAAATAAATATTTACTTAACTTGAAAATAATTTAATAGTGATTTTACATCACTAAAAGTAATATTTGCATCACCTACATAAAGTGTTCTTTAAACTCTAAAGGGCAAGCAAACAGGTCCTTAATTATTTACACTGCCTTATCTCCCATACCATAACATTTGTAAATTTTCTATCAAGTGACAGTCGCTTCAGTTACAGCCATCCTTAAGATTTGATTTGAATATAACGCGAGAGTTATTATTCCAGAGAAAAGGGAAGCGGTCTCCAGTGGCCAGAATCGTTGGATTTATGGATGAGGAAAATATAAACAGCCTCCTAATGGTCGTTACTTGCGCTGAAATGACAGACGCCAGGGTTTATGCTTACTGAAAAAAGACCGTATAATATCATTTTATGTATATCGCGGGAGTGCTTCACTGCATATTACCAGCAATATAAGCTCTACGCCAGCTAAGATGAATGGGAGCATTCCAAGATATGAGGATACTTTTACTCTCGAAATACAGGATGCTCAAAATAAGTCAGCTGTGTAGAAACCGACTAGCATACCGGGTTTCCCATTTCATTTGACTAATGGCAATTAACATGGACTATTACATTTCATTGAATTTTATATTCCCAGGGTACACTATGCGAAATATTGCTAACGGAATCGATAGTACTGACTGTCAAACACTTCTGATTACCAAAATACTAAAGCAAAATGCTTTTTTAAATAAAATATCAATAAAAATTCGTTTTAAGTTAATAGGTGTAGTTTACATAACCGTTTTAGACACATTGTTAAACGTCAGCCGGTGTACTAGTTGGTTGAGCGGCAGTGTTTCGAACTGAACCGCAAAATTTTGCAGGTTCAAATCCCGTCAGAGACAACTTTTTTTTTTACTTTTTCATTAATTAGAAATTATTAGTGTTTACTTATTCGAATAAATATGGTTCATTGTCAGTACCTAGTTAATATTTTTGAAAGTCACAATATTTGCTTATCAAAAAAAAAAAATAATAAAATATGTTTTAATTGGTTCGTTTTCTTTATTTTTAGCTAAAGATACTATCTTATAAAATAAGTAATCAACAGGCAACATATTTTTTTATTTATTACATGCACTGTGCTTTTACTAATAGCGTACTTATCTCTGCTAATAGTTACTACATATTATACCTCAATTTGGATATTGAGTTAAACAGTATTACAGAGGAACTGTCGTGAATTAGTAATACTTTTTTTTTTAATAATAAACTATGATTCTAAAATTATGAGTTTTTTAAATAAGAATATATTTTTAAAAAAATCATCATATTTTAAAAAAACTCCTCAAAAAAACCTATTACTAATTCACGACAGTTCCTCTGTAACTTAACTCAATACCCAGATTGAGGTATAATATGTAGTAACTATTAGCAGAGATAAGTACACTATTAATAAAAGCCCAGTGCATGTAATACATAAAAAATATGTTGCTTGTTGATTACTTATTTTATAAGATAGTAGCTTTAGCTAAAGATAAAGAAAACGAATCAATTAAAACATGTTTTTTTTTTTGATAAGCAAATATTGTGACTTTCAAAAATAATAACTAGATACTGACAATGAACCATATTTATTCGAATAAGTAAACACTAATAATTTGCAATTAATGAAAAAGTAAAAAAAAAGTTGTCTCTGGCGGGATTTGAACCTGCAAAATTTTGCGGTTCAGTTTGAAACACTGCCACTCAACCAACTAGTACACCGGCTGACGTTTAACAATGTCTCTAAAACGGTTATGTAAACTACACCTATTAAATTAAAACGAATTTTTATTGATATTTTATTTAAAAAAGCATTTTGCTTTAGTATTTTGGTAATCAGAAGTGTTTGACAGTCAGTAGGTACTATCGATTCCGTTAGCAATATTTCTTATAGTGCGCCCTGGGAATATAAAATTCAATGAAATGTAATAGCCCATGTTAATTGCCATTAGTCAAATGAAATGGGAAACACGGTATATGAACCAGTATTTCGCCAATATGATGAATGAAAATTCACCACCGATCACCTCTGATGAGACACACGACCCTTCCCGTCTTGGCCAATAGATGTCAGTCTTCAATGAACAGCGGCCGATAAATAGTAACATTGTTTTAACAATAGTGATCACAGGTTTGGCCTTTCACCGCGTTTTCTGTCAGACTTCTTTTTCTATTTCTTCTTGTATTCTATTCTTATACTTCTATTTTTTGTTTTAATGGTTAAATAGGCAAAGTAGTGCAAATGATGGTTATCAATTAATAATCCAAAAATTGACTACTTAGAGTTAAACTACACGTAATGCAAAAATAAGACGCCCTTTAGGCAATCGGAAATTATGTCACAACATCGTTCATCGATTCCACTACGTATGGAACTCTGAAGAGCACATAATAACTGCGAAACTGGTGGTTGGTCTCGATGAAGGATGTGGTGACATCCTGAGTAATTGTTTTCGGCACCTCCTTCATACAAATTTCTATTTTTTTCGGGTATAATTATGCTGTGTACAGAGTACTCTATCCTTCGTTATTCAGTTTGTAACCTGAGCTCTCTGGCATTGTAGAAATTTAAGATGAATGACAATGTTGTTTCTTAATCATTTGGTATAATTTATTATTGTGATTATTGTGGTGCCACAAAGAGTTGGGCAAATTTTAGGTGCATTTACGATACCATACGATATCTATTTTGGAAAATAATATACTTTTATGTAAAGAAACGCGAAATAACCATCTCGTTAATATTTTTAATAATACAAAAATGCAACCAACACCTTCAACACAATGCAACACATCTAGCCTAAAATTATGAAGAAGGTATCCCCTTCCTTCTATTGAGACAATATGAGGTTTGTTCCTGCAGGAGTCCAAAACTGTCAGTAACTGTCAGAAGCATGCGCATTACAAATCTAAGCGTTCCAGCAAGAGTCGAACGACAGTCCAGGATTTCTTGTCCTCTGTTCCAGCTTGAGTCAGGGCAGTTTGCTGATAGTTTGAAAAGTTCACTGATTCTTCGGAAACTCATAGTCCGGTGCATGCGCAATGCGCATTAATCAAAACCATTTACCAACTTTAACTTCAATTATTGTACGCTGTCTATTATTAATATTATAACTCAACAAATAATAATTATTTGTCAGAAACGGATGATATTCCATGGATATTCCTCCATAATTTACAGGTTAAAAAATTATTTGGTTATTGTTTATTGTACTCTTCTTCTTCTGCTATTAAGTTCTCTAAAAATCCGGTGTTCCAGCAAAAATCGGAAACTAATCTAAGATCAGACATGCGCATTAAATCACAATCCCTGACTGTCAGGGATTTATCAGAGATTCTATGCAGGAACAAACCTATGGACAATTTGGCTTATAGCATCACTAATATTCAAGAGAATAGTTTTAATTTAGTACTTGTTAACATGAGGAGTCTACAAATGCAGAAGTTAGAGTCATTCCATCGCCACTTTTTTCAGTTGTGTATTTCTATAGACAACAGTCATACGAAGAGACTTGCAGATAAATATAGTTCTCAGAGATTACTCAACAGAACAACATTGCTTATTTTTATCCACTATTACAAACGCATACCTCTAGCCAATTAGAACTGGGCAGAGGTATGCGTTAGACAGAGGGGCCTTGCCTTTTACTTATTCAGTCCCGTGTCACTTTTGATTTGGTTATTGTTTTCAAGATCGTTGAACTCACATGCGGTGTTATGTAAAGAGATGCTCATCATCCTTGTTTTCAATAAATTGCATTGAGGCACTTCAGCTAATAAAGGTGAAGGGACTACGAGGTCAATGGTATACAGGGTGATCTACCCATATACAGGGTGAGTCAGTTTTTTATAGACAAACTTTAAGGGAAGATAGAGCACCTTATTTTAAGTTAAGTTTGACATATAAACATATGTCGGGAATCGCTTCCTTTTTGAGATACAGGGTGTCAAAGTTTAGATTTTTTTTAGTATTTTCCACACAGCTCCTATAGTTTTTAAGATACTTTATTCAAATTTTTACCATAGATTACCTATGATAGTCCACAAGTTTCGACATATGTAAACGATTTGAAAACGTACAGGGTGATAACTTTTTGGGGGCCAGACCCCCTTTTACCGCTCAGAACTTTTTTGTGGTGCGCCACTAACTGCTTATTTGAAAACATTTCGATTCCACGTTCAATTTAGAAACTTTTTCGTCTCTTGCATTTTTATCGTAGCTGTGACGGTTGTCGAATAATTTGAAAAACTCTCTGAAAGAATATTTTATTAAAAAAATATATTTTCATCAAAATTTTCACTAAAAACAATTATTGTCAAATGAAAGTTCATTAATCTAAATTGTCAAAGGTTACATACTTACAGTACAACTTTTGCCACTATAATTATTTATTTTTTTGTAGCATTTCAAAGACTTTTAATAACTAAGTAAAATAATTAAGAATTAATAATAAACCAAGGTCTACATCCTGGCGACGAACAACGCAGAGTAAATTTTTGTCGTTGGATCCTTAACACATTAGAAAATAATAGAACTTTCTTATCCAACGTATTATGGACTGATGAATCTTGCTTCACCAGACGTGGGATAGTAAATTTCAAAAATCCATATTTGGGCAGAGCAAAATCCACGTGCTATTAGGCCAAGAAAATTCCAAAATGAGTTTAGCATTAATGTATGGGTAGGAATTTTTGAAAATCGTTTGTTTGGACCATATTTTTTGCTAGAAAGGGTCAGTTCGCAAAACTTCTTAAGAGTTTCTAGAAACTGAGCATCCTAATATGTGGGAAGATGTTCCACTAAATTTAAGACAGCAAGTTTGGTTTCAGTTGGATTGCTGCCCAGCTCATTTTGGAAGAAATGTAAGAGCTTGGTTAGACGACAATTATCCAGAGAGGTGGAATGGACGTGGAGGTCCAATCGCACGGCCCCCAGGTTCCCCAGATATAACACCAATGGATTTTTTTGTGTGGGGGTTTCTTAAAGAAAAAGTGTATGCCACTCCTGTTCAAGATGTTGAAGATCTTAGGAGGCGTATAAGGCATGCTTGTGAAAACATAAGAGTTCATCACTTAGTTTCACCAAGAAGGTCTATTGAAACGCGGTGCCGATTATGTACCCAACAAAGTGGATCACATTTTGAAAATAAAATTATTTCAGGTTATTTGTGAAGTTACTTGTATTTGCCTTGGTTTATTATTAGTTCTTAATTATTTTACTTAGTTATTATATTGCTTTGAAATACTACAAAAAAATAAATAATTAGTGGCAAAAGTTGTACCTACTGTAAGTATGTACCTTTGACAATTTAGATTAATGAACTTTCGTTTGACAATAATTGTTTTTAGTGAAAATTTTTATGAAAATATTTTTTTTTAATAAAATATTCTTTTAGAGACTTTTTCAAATTACTCGACAACCTCACAGCTACGATAAAAATGCAAAAGACGAAAAAGTTTCTAAATTCAACGTGGAATTCAAATAAGTAGTCAGTGACGCACCACAAAAAATTCTGGGCGGTAAAAGGGGGCCTGACCCCCGAAAAAATATCACCCTGTACGTTCTCAAATCGTTTACATATGTCAAAACCTGTGAACTATCATAGGTAATCTATGGTAAAAATTTGAATAAATTTTCTTAAAAAGTATAGGAGCTGTGTGGAAAATACTAAAAAAAACAAAACTTTGAAACCCTGTATCTCAAAAAGGAAGTGATTCCCGACATATGTTTATACGACAAACTTAAATTAAAATAAGGTGTTCTATCTTCCCTTAAAGTTTGTCTACAGAAAACTGACTCACCCTGTATAAAGTTACCCTTTATATATTTCTCATTTGGAGTAGGCATATTTATTTTTGACATTTATCTCGGGAAAATCATATTAAGTTCACTTCAACGCAGATTCAACTTCAGTCGGTGAAGGCAATGGTTCACATTTTCCTTGGATACTTCCCTACCAAATGGTTCACTACTGTAGCAGTCAGCAGAATAGTAATTTATTTAACTATGTTCAGTGTTTTATTTACAATTTCATCTACCTCCAATGGTTTTCTGTCAAATCTCCCTTCCGAATAGATGTATTTAATTTATTAGGGCAATAAAAATCCCCTTCAGATCAAAACTGACATCTTGCTTACATATCACAGATTGAGCATTTCCTTTTTTCCAGTTTTTTATAGTCTCCTTCCTGACTTACAGGATTAAAATTATTATCTGTACTTGTGCTTCCATCATTATAAGAAACTTCTTCACTTTCATCTGTATCTGCATAAGTTTCATGTTCTATAATTTTGTCAGTACTGTAAAGCTGTACAATACTTTGCTTTTCTTTATTTAAATTGAGTACAAAAACACTCTTTATTAAATCTTAATAAGATTTTTTAATGAAAGATATACCTGAAAGAGTGCATAATGTGTTAGAAAGATAAAATCGATATACAGATATACAGATTAAGGTAAACATTTTTGGTTATATCTATACCTTATTATTAGACTTTTTCTCTCTCTCAAATTCTTTATTAAGTAATATAATAATAAGTAATGCACAGGATATTTCAATTAAAAAATAGATGTTGTGGTAAACGTCTTTTATTTGGAACGCCCTGTATAATTGTTAATTATAAGAAAGTGTGTCCTATTCAAATACAAGTCAACCTGTCAGTCTTTTCAACATTTTTCACCTTATTAAATAACTTAAACGAGTCATTTAACATGGACACTTTTCATGTTAGTGTTAGTGCCACCCTGTATATTAGTTCATATTTAGACGATGGTCTCTCACGCACAACACCGATATGGGCTGATAGTCTTTTAAACCCTACTCCGAAGAAGCAGAACCAAAGAAGACATTTTTTTGTTTATCACAAATTATAACTGAGAAACTTGAAAAACCCGACACGCATACCGGACGAGGGACGAGTTTATTAAATTTGGGTGATACTAGAGGGATTTCCGAGGAGACTACAGTAATGAAAACGTAATTTGCAACAGGCTATCATTTACTTACATTTATAGGGGCAATTTTTTTGGCGACAATTAATTTGTGGGTTTAATTAAAAAAAGAAATTAACAAAAATGTGTGGAAAAGTGGAACATTCACTTGGACATACATGAAAGTACGCTACAGCTCCCAAAACGGGGGAAACTGAGTAAGCATAGAGGGATGTATCCGCTTTATACATTACAGTGTTCATGGAAATGGCATTTTCGTTCTATAAAGGTTTTGGGTCAGTTTTATAGCATTTATTTAAAATTTAATTAACATAACACGTACATTTTACCGTAATTTTTCTTTGTCGTAAGTTATCGAATAATATTTTCCAAAAATGACGTGCTATGATGTTCATTCAACACCCACCAAATTTTATACGATTTTACGGAATTCATTATCATTATAAACGTCTCGACCAGTATTGAATTGCCCCAGAATATCCTGAAATAAGTCGCCCAATTCCTATAGTTTTTCTTTTTTGTACTATTCTTGTCATAATCTTCAATATGAACATTAAGTAAATATTTTTTAAACTAAAGGACATTATTTTAAATAGTATTTGAACACTCTGTATACTGCGCCTCTGATTCTATGTATATTAGCTCTTTATAATTAGTTATGACCAAATTTTACAAATGTGAATGATGTGTTTTACTTCCTCTAAATCAACTTAGAACAAAAGGGTATTTCGATTCACTTTGAGATTCAGAAAGATGCTTTCTTGCTAAAATATGACGTGCATTTTACTGCATTGTCCCTCAAGCTTTTGTTCTTATTATTCCTTTTCCATTCTTACTATTCCCCGATGTAAATTCTCACTTTTTCAAAGAACAGATGACGTGGCACATTTCTCCCCGTCCTGGGACTAGAAACTTCCCACAGGACCCCCCATTTGAGTGACAGGCAATTATATGACTGACATACTGCAAAACACAGCTTTGTGGAACAAACTCTTTTTGTAGCTATGAATTGGTGCTTAGTGTCATGGGATTTGTCTTGGCATAGCACATTACTAATCCACATTTATTACATGTACCTAAATGTACAAGGTGGACCGTTTATATGAGCCTATACTTTATCTCAGAAACTACAACTCCCATGGAAAAAAAATTATATGAAATTGTTTTTTTCAAAGTTATCCTCAATTTTTTTATATTTTCAAATTTATAACCTGTTTATATACAGGGCGATGAACTAAAGTTTCCTTTTTTTTAAATAGCACATCCTATATATTATTACATTTTCAGAAATCCCTTCTAAAGACAAGTTCAATGATATACGACATGATGGGTCTGACGCCCACCGTTTCGGAGTTATTAAGAATTATCTTCAGGAAATAGCCAATATTAAAATCGTGCTAGAGAAGATAATAATTAAGTTTTTAATCATCAACTTGCGCCAAGAAAATTCTAATTTTATTTACTTTATTATGTAATTACTCAATATTCAGTTTGTAAAAAAAATTGGCCGTGTTGCCACATTTCGAAAACCACAAATTCTCACGATGTTTTCAAACGGAACACCCTGTATATTGTTACATTTCTAGAAAGCCCTTCTATCGACAAATTCAGAGATATATGATATGATGGGTTTGTATCCCATGGTTTCTGAATTATTATCTTCAGAATATGGGATTTTAATATTGGTTAGTTCCCGAAGATAATACTCAATAACTCTGAAACGGTGAGCATCAAACCTATAATATTATATATCATTGAACTTGTCTTTAGAAGGGCTTTCTGAAAGTGTAATAATATATAGGGTGTACTATTTATAAAAAAGGAACTTTAGTTCATCGCCCTGTATATAAACAGGTTACAAATTTGAATATATTAAAAAATTGAAGATAACTTTGAAAAAAAAAATTCATATAATTTTTTTTCCATGGGACTTGTAGTTCCTGAGATAAGGTATAGGCCTATATTAAACGGGCCACCTTATACATATCTCATTTCGATCATGGGCGTCGCCAAGGGGGGCAGGGATAGGCCACCGCCCCCCTTGGCTTTTGAGTCGAATACTTACTAAGTACAACGTCATATACAGTCTGTCCATAAAGTAACTCCCCCCCCCTGCTAACTTTTGAACGAATCGAGTTAGAGAGTTTTAACAAAATACAGGGTGAATCACGTAAAATAAAATTGATTCTGACGATAAATTCAATTCTTCAAATTCAAAGATGGCGCCACGGGCGCTGTCAACTCAATTTTTTTAAATGGCAAAGTGTGCCGTGTTGCACCTCATTTAAAAGGTAATTCAATTCTCTACATTCTCGTTTTTGAAAAATGACAATCGAGTTTTCCGTTCTCTAGTTACAAGCGTTTGTATTAACGATATTTAAAAATTTTGCTTTTATCAAGTCTCCTTGCCTTGCTTGCCACTGTCACTGAAACGTCAATAAGGTTCGAGAAAGTAGTTTAGCGTTTAATTTAAGAGTGTTTGAAAGTGTCTACAGGTTTTTTCTTAATTTTTTCAGTTATTCGATTTGATAGATTTAAGAGAAAATTTAAGAGGAGAGCGGTGTACTTAAGAGTCATGCGGGTTGAAATTTTTCTAAAGATAGAAAGAATAGCAGACAAATAACATTCAAAGTATTGTATTTCAACAAGATAGGGGGGGGGGGCACCTCATTACTATGGACCTGTTACCGATTTTTTAAATAACCATTTCCCAGGCAGATGGATTAGCAGAAGGGGCCCGATAGAATGGTCGGCTCGTTCCCCGGACTTAACTCTTCCTGATTTTTTCTTATGGGGATATTTGAAGTCAAAAGTCTACAGAACTCCTCCAGTAAATATCGACGAACTACAGCAACGTCTAACACATATGTGTAGAAATATACCTGCAGAAATTTTAGGAAATATCAGGCCAGAATTTCAAAGTAGACTTTTTATGTGCCAAGAAGTCATTGGACAACATTTTGAATAACTTATTTAATTCTTTTACTTTTTGTTGTAATAAATATTTGTTCAAAATTGGTTGTATTAAAATATTAATTAACATTTTATTCATGGATCAGATTAGCAACAGAAACGCTTGTAACTAGAGAACGGCTAACTCGATTGTCATTTTTCAAAAACGAGAAAGTAGAGAATTGAATTATCTTTTAAATGAGGTGCGACACGGCACACTTTGCCACTTAAAAAAATTGAGTTGACAGCGCCCGTGGCGCCATTTTTGAATTTCAAGAATCGAATTTATCGTCAGAATCAACTTCATTTTACGTGATTCACCCTGTAATTTGTTAGAACTCTCTAACTCAATTTGTTCAAAAGTTAGCAGGGGGGGTTACTTTATGGACAGACTGTAGTTTAAAAAATAACCTACATTAATATTCACAAATAAAATTTATTGTAATTTTTTAGTCATCTATATACAAAACAAAATATCGAGTCCCACTTTCTTTTTCTTTCAGCAATAGTTGCGAGTACCAATAAAACAGATGCCAGATCAGTTCCTTGTGTGGTTGGAATGAGACCATACTATAAATAATTGACCCTTTGTTTGAAAGTCTATTTTTAATGAATATGAATGTAATAATAGGTTCTGCAATTACTAACAAAAACCAGTAAAATTTCATTTTTTTAAGGGTACTGTGAAGATGTCATGAAAAGAGACCTTTTCTTGAGAAAAGGACTCGTACCTTGATCTGTACGAGTTTCTTTCAAGAAAAATAAAAGTAAAATGTATACTAGCCGATCTATATACGAATAATTTGCAGAGGAAAAAACGAATAAATGATAAAGGCGCTAGGGTGGAAGAACAACACAGTGCCTCACCGGCTGGGGCGGTTTTCTCGTAAAAACTCGCGCCAACTCGCCCTGAATTCATCAGTGCGGAAAACCACCTCACAAACAATCTCCAAGACTCCCTGGTTCAACTAAAAATTTCATTTACACCCTCTCTGAAAGGACTTTCTTGTTTAAAGAACTTTAACTTTCATTATTGATCCTACAAGCACGCCAGTACTTGTCGAAACTTCACAAAAACTTTTACGAGTAAGTTTTCATGTACGTTAGAAAATTTGAAAGCTACACATATGGTTTTTGCTGTTCCTTTGTACAAATTCAACAAAACAGGCGGTGTAAAAAGGGAACGTGGGCAGTGCACATGAACTATGAACTATTTTTTTTAAATTCATGGGGTGTTTTGGACGTAGTTTGAAGCAATGCCGCTTTTTGCCCTTCCTTTGTGTAAACTTAAATTCGTAAATGAACAAAAAGTATTTGAAACAAGTTGATGATACAAAAACTGTCGGTTTGAAATTAAACTGTAGAGATTATAATAACAACAGCCCATTGATGTATAAATAATTGACTATTAGAAAGTAGTTTGTTTCTTTTGGGATTACACCACCTGTAAAATAACAAAAAGCAGAAAACCAGAAGTATACAAATTAAATATTCAAAGTGTAATAACAAGGCAAACTTCTAAAGTTTGCCCCAAAAAAACCACTGTATAATCTGTGATAAAATAATAATGATAAAATATATAAAAATTGATATATTTAAATAAATATATCAAATTAATGATAAAATAAAATAATATATCAAATATTATTTTATCACACATCATACAGTGGTTTTTTGGTGCAAACTTCAGAAGTTTGCCTTGATACTACACTTTGAATATTTAATTTGTATGCTTCTGGTTTTTTGCTTTTTGTTATTTTACAGGTGGTGTAATCCCAAGAGAAACAAACTATGAATAATGAAAATGCACCACAAATAAGTTACATAACAGTTACATAACAGACAATATCTGAGAAAGTATTTCTCGCGCGGTCTTCTTTTATTAAGAACAAAATCATAATTATATCGACAAGAATAAACAACCTCCAGTAACCTTGATGCTCGGTTAACTTCAGATTCTATCCTGAAACGGTCAGTGCTGTAGCACTAACCGTTGGTGGAAAAGAAGTTGATGACGATACCGTGAAGACGAAATGTCGATTTGGAATTTAAAAAAATACTAGTTTTTCTTGTTTTTTAATACAATCTCCAGATGATGCCAACTTGGTTGGCGAAATGCATATCGAGTGCAGTATAGTGTTGTGGAGTTATGAGGAATTCTAAATCGATTTCACACAATACGTAATTTTTTTTTCAGATTTTTAGTCTAATGAACACTTTTCATATGGCATTCATTCAAGAATTAAAACTAAAACACCTTTACAATGGTGTATATAAGGACTATGTAAATGTAGATTACACATATAAACCCATAGTCTTACAGTCTAGTTTTAATGATTCCTACTGATTTTCTTTTTTCCTTTAATTTTCTTTTAGTTTGTATACATATTAATCTTTGTGCATTATTTATTCATTATTCATTAAAATACAAATGATTTTTCTCTATATTGTTTTTTTAACTTGGAGTGTAAGGACGAGCGACGAACCAATTTAGTTCCCCTCATAACATTTTTATTTCCTCCATAAAAATGTTTTAAATCTAAAGCGGAGATGTTTCCATTATATCCGGAGATCCACTTCAGATGTCTGGATACATATTGAATCGTTATTCCCAGTTCTCGTTAATTTCTGAAATTCAAAATAGGAGTGGCTGTCATCCAGTTAATGCCTATTACCATTAGCTGGCGGTGATCAATCGCACATAACGCTCCCCCTCCTGAGATTACACTCAATCTTCCCACTTTTTTAATCTAATAATAATTTATGATTCGTAACAGAAGAGATGCTTACAAAATCAGAAATGACAAAATTTGTTTACAAGTAGGATAGGAGGAACACTATTTGTTTATTTCTAATTATTCTAACTAGATTATATAAAATTATGTAACTTTTTGTTTTTTGAAACATTTAAATACACATTTTATTGCCAATTTTATTTTGATTTACTTGTAGACACATTTAGATACTAATTTCCAACATTTTTACATAGGGCAATCTTTAAATATAACTTGGTCTACCTATCCATTGAATAATTTTAATTTAAACTTTTGGAAAACACCGGGTAATAAAATCTTTTCGTCGCGAAACCAACTACCTACGTTTTTAACGTCCCTCGTGTTCCAAGCTGAAGTCTTTGCTATCCTAATGGCAGCAAACAAGGAAGAAGTAAGGAACTGTACGGAGCAAAATATTTATTTCTGTTCCGACAGTCAGGCGGCCTTAAAGGCTTTAGCATCTCCAAAGACAAGATCCGCTCTTGTCCAAGAGTGCGGAGATGCCCTGGAGGAACTGGCCAGAGGAAAAGTGGTCAAATTGCTATGGGTACCAGGTCGTAGTGGAATCCCAGGATCGGATCTCAGGAACCCAGCCAAGGACCAGAATTGATTTTAGATATTACACGAAAGCAGGTCAACATGGCTCTTAATGATTGGACTCATGAGACACTAAGTAAACACTGGAGAAGGAGTGGGAGCTGTATACAAGCTCGCAACTTTATAGTGGTGCCAAGCAAGATCAAGACGGCCTGGCTGTTAAGTCGTAGCCGGAAGGCTCTAAACCAGTTAGTGGGAGTTGTAACGGGTCACTGCAGGCTTAGAAGACATCTATCATTGATGGGTGTTGCGGGAGACCTTATCTGCCCAAAGAGCGAGGAGGGCGACGAAACCCCTTCCCACTTCTTGGCAGAATGCGCGGTTTTCGGCAGACTGATACACGACGTATGGGGGGCCGGGGAGCTGCAAGGGGAAGAGGTCAGTTTCCTTGAACGGACCGATATTCTGACCTACATTAGAAGGTCGGGAAGGTTCGACGAGGGAAGAGGTGATGGTGAGGGACGACAGGGGTAGGCAAAAAAGACCCTCTTGTGGTCTACTTGCCAAGTCTTGGCCGCCCTATACCACCACTACTACTACTACTACTACTAAGTCTCGTAACGTGGAGGTTTTGCTATGTTTAGGAATGTAGATAGTGGCGGCACGCTTATGATCTCGAAAGATAAAAGTTCCGACGGAGAGCGGAGTAACTAATATAGTAATATTCTTTAAACTTTCGTTTCATTCATAATTTGACTCCTTCATCGACAAGGGAGTACAAACGCTCCCTTAACTGACCCTATACACAAGAAAATCTCTGAGCTCTTAATAACCATAGTAAAGAAGATATAGAAATCGGATTTTCTTAATAATAATCTCACCGATGCCTATAGCTTAATTACCGGAAACCCCTCCATTTATTTCACTTCATTTCAGCTCATTCGCCGAGTTTAAAACCACTCGAAGTGCTTCCTTTTTAAGGTCCAGGTGATTCCATTCGAATGCAGATTACCCAGAGGATTTGCATTCAGAAATGAATTATTAGGAATATGCGGCTGATTCTGATTGCTAGTAATGCTGGTGGGTTTGCGAGGAGCTAGAAAACAAAAGACAACGGCAGACAACTCTGGGGGGCTGGGATTTACTTGACAATAAATGATTTAGTCGCCAAACTTTGTTTTGCATGTACAAGGTGAACCTATTTCGATGGGTATTTATTTATTGCTATAAAATAACCAACTGGGCAGGCCCAATAATATGATAAGTAAGACATATATAAGTACATAAAACCAGATAATAAAATGCTAATTACAAATGTATAAAATGCAAAAACACTTAGTATAAAATAAGATATAAAAAATATACAGGGTTATTCAGAACTTATCTCTAAAACTTTGAGGATAAGTCCATCCTTAAATAAGAAATCGATATCATCAAAAAAATGTATAATAAAAGTCTTAGGATTTTCCGTAAACAATGTTTAAAGTTATACCATTATAAAGGACTACGTAGATGGGCAACTGTAGTTCAACATCTGATGTACCTACCACATTCCTAAGAATGTGGTAAAAAAAGTAAACACGTTTTTGTACCTCGGACGACGACCTAGCGAATAGAACTGGAGCGGGGATAATATCTCTATTGTCTATTCAGTCATCAGTCTATGTGTGTACTCTCTGTGTGCCGGTGTTTTATTTATCGCAGTAAAATCGCTGTAAAATTTTCTAAATGGCTCATGTGTACAGTAATGCTGAGTTAATGGACTGTTACCAGTGGATTATTAATTACGAGTTATGTTTTGTGAGTGGTTGTTGCAGCAAAATGCTGAAAATCCCCAATTTACTTAATAATTTGCGTTTACAAGATCAGCAACCAGGAGGAACATTCGGTTTAGTGCGGCAAAATTGGATAAGGCGTGCCCAAAAGTGAGTACAAGTCGAGGAATATTATTTCGAACACCTTTGTAACAAGGTATGTGCAAATTTTTTGTAAATTTCATGTTTCTAATACCTAGTAATCAAGTAGCGCAATTCTTCAAAATTAGTGTAACAAAATTTTATTCATTTTAAAGACACGTCACTATGGTCACATCTATCTTTAAGTTTATTTTAAAGTAAAAACGCTGCAAATCTTTTTTGCGCCGAGTGTCGGTATACTCTCAGAACTTCCGAAGTTTTTTTCGTGCTAGCCAGTTTGCATTGTCAGTCGCAAGGTCACTCCATTACAGTGGACCAGTATCCAGCGGTGTGCAATGAAAAATTTTTAAATAGTTTTCAGAAGCCACGAAAAAAATTTTTTTCGCACTACCTCATTTCTACATGTATGTTGAACATCCCCAAATTTTATTATGGATATGTTCTGAATAACACTGTATATACACAGTATAAAAACAAATAATAATACAAAACAATACAAAAGCAATACAAGTACATGAGTATGTAAATAATATATAAAACAAACATTGCTTCAACTGTAAAAACAAAAATATAACCAGCTATTGAAAATAATAGTTGATTTCATTTAGGCTAAACGATAAAATATCTATATTTTCCATATTGTTACCGTATCATCTGATACAGGGGTGAGTTTATCAGAAAATTTGTTCGAACACTAGGCAATATAAATAAGGTATCGTGCCTGCTGTTAATTCTGGGTACTCTGTATGTAATAACACCAACAAACGATTCACATCTAATATTATAATGTCTTAACTTATGCAAGAATGTTATCGAGTGCATAGTGCGTCTGGTGGCGAGAGTTTGTAAATCAAAATGAGAACACAGTTGATTTTCTGGAATACCGCGCTCAAGGTATACGGTTTCCAACAAGAAAATAATATATTTAAAAAATCTACGTTGTATTCTTTCAATCATTGACGTATATGTAATATATATATGCCACAAAAATCACAAGGGGCACTGGGAACACTTCCCAGAGCGCCTCATCTCAATTAGGGGCGATTTGGAGTGGCCAGCCCGCTCTCCCGATTTGGCCCTTTGTGATTTTTTTCTATGGGGTTTTTTGCAATCCCGTGTTTATGTGAACCGTCCAAGGACCCTACAAGATTTGAAGACCAATATCCAGGAAGAAATTGCCAACATAACGCCTGCTATGCTGGCAAGAGTCATGACAAACGCCAGAAATCGGTTTACTCAGCGTATGGAGAATGGGGGACGTCACCTATCTGATTTGATCTTCAAAAATATGTAAAACAAAACTTTAGGCATGCGCCAACATTATAAAAAAACAAATAAAAATGTTCTGATTCATACAATGGGTTTTATTAAGTTTTGAAAAAAGGAAGTTATGCTGCCGCACCCTGTATATAGGACTCCATATGAGTTTGTGAGTTTGGACCTCACAGAAGTAGTAAATAGCAAACGAAGAGTGGATTGATTCTTAAAATCACTGGAACTTCGTAAAACAAAACCAAGAATTTTATAAGCATCACCTACAGATGATTGAATATGCCGTGAGAAATTCAATTCCGGATCAAAGTGAATTATCTCAATCTTTGATATACATGTGTATAACTTGTTTCCATAAATTTTTTTTCTATGGCAAATTAAAGTATAAATTCCAGAAAAGTTCCATCTAGCATTTCCAGACAGTTAGACCCTGTGACCTTGTATATTAAACCAATTCTATCTTCCACAATTCTTATTCCACCACAACGAGCAACGTCTCCGAATCCTATATCGAACAACGTTACAAAAAAATTAAACGTGTAAACACGATTTTACATCTGACATGTTTCCTATCTAATGCTGCTCTGTGTCGAATTATTTTCTGTTTGCCATCCGAGCCTGAAAGAGGTTATTCACGTTCTTTATCTGATTTAATCGTCAGTCGAGCCGAATCTTCGCCGGAACATCCATGATCGGACGATATGCAATAATTGTAAACGCAATATATAGCTGGTTACATGCTCGATAAAATGATTATATTTATGAAATTGATTCGTAGTTCCGATAACAGCAACCTTTAAAGGAATACAGGATGTAAACGGAACTCGGTTCACATTTGTCATTTAATTTTGACGTGAAAAAATATTCCATATATAACGAATACTTTTTATAGATGTGTTTTTCGAATATACAGGGTGTATTTTAGGTCCATGTTATAAATTAAAGGGATGATTCCTTGGGTCATTTTAGCCCCAAAAGCCTTAAGAAATCTAGTTGCTGGTTTCCACGATAGGAGGAGTTAAAGTTTTTGAAAAATACCACATTTTTCCATTGTCTCTCAAGCCGTATGGCAGATTGGCGAAACTTGGAGAAATTATATAACTGATGAAAAGGACTAGCTCGGTAAATTTTTATAAAAATTTGTCAACCCGTGGCGAAGATACAGAGGAATTTTGTCACAGGAGATCTCGAATAATCTGCGCTGCTGAATTTTCAGTAAAATTAATAGACGCGTTTAATTCCTTGTCATATTTCTAATTAAAAAGACATTTCTAATTAAAGTCACATTATTTCGGTATAATCTTATGTCTAATCAAAATGTTTCAGCATCAGCGGGCCGCGAAATAATAATATGCCGCCCCCTCTCCCACACCAGTCTCTTTAGCGCTTAGAGCGCTTTAGTTTGGATATCAGCAATCTGGAAGAACGTTTCATCAGCTACAATTTCAAAATGTTTTGCAAAAGCAGGATTCCTGGAAAATGTCCAGCAAGACAAAGATTTCGATAAGAAAGATGAAATTCCACTGGCCTAGCTTTTTCCTGAATTACATGGTATAAGCCTAGAAAATTATGGATCTATTTTTTTTTATTTATAGAAAATACCCCTTGAAGGGTATATTGCTGCTATTACAATCTGATCAAAGGAAGATCAATGAGTAATTTGGTTCTATCCTAATTTAACTAAAGTTGAAAATCTTAGAGCTAAGGTCTTACTCACTAGTGTACCTTAGAGTCTGATAACTTAATTACACTAACACTAACGTGTAACACTAACTGCACAATACTCTGCTTTTATACTGATATAATCAGTTCACTAACTCAAAGGGCTTAACCCTCTTGAGCCTTCTTACTATGTTAGTGTTATCGAGGAGCTGGATGGCCTCGATGTTCACATGTCGATGGAGTCGTTGTTCGTGAGTTTTTGCAAATTTAGTAATTGTCTGCTCTACAGTGTCCATCTGAAGATCTCGATGAAGGTCGCTGTTTCTAATGTACCAAGGGGCTTTGACGATGTTCCGCAGTACTTTGTTCTGAAATCTTTGAATGATTAATTTATTACTCTTACTGGCACAGCTCCAGAGCTGTATTCCATAGGTCCATACTGGCTTGAGAATTTGTTTATACAACAGTATTTTGTTGTAAGTTGATAAGCAGGAGTGTCTACCAAGTAGCCAGTACATTTTCTTATATCTGATGTCTAGCTCTTCTCTTTTCTTTTTAACATGGACTTTCCAGTGAAGTCTTGCGTCTAATATGATGCCTAGATATTTTGCTGAGTTTGCATATGGAATCTGGGCATTGTTCATGTTAATAGGTATTCGTTGTTCTCTTTTATTTGTGAAATTAATCTGCACTGATTTGGTTTCATTCAGCTTGATACGCCATCTTCTGGTCCAGTTATTGATTTGGTTAACTGAGTATTTATATGGGAGTAACTTATTTAGTTTATATTTTAACCCATTATGCCACACTTTATCAAAAGCCTGCGCAACATCAAGGAATATCGCTGAACAGACTATTTTGTTTTCTAGCGACTTTTCTATTACATCAGTGATTCTGTGTACTTGATCTAGGGTGGAGTGGCTTTCTCTGAATTCAAACTGGTGAGTTGGGATTAAATTACCTTCATCCATGATTGGTTTCAATCTTTTCAGTGGATCAACCATGGATCTATTGATAGAAATGTTTTGACCGAAAATTCGAATTTTGGCCTCCAAGAAGTAATCAATGAATTAATTGATAATAAAGATTGTGATTTAAATAATGAAAGTGATGTGAAAGAATCTGAAACGTCAAATATTAAAGATATGGGTGATGTGTGTGAAATCTTTAATTATTACTATTAAAATATTGTTTTCTTTACTAAACTGTTGAATTTGACTGCTTTTCATTGATTTATAACCTTACAGAAATGCGTCACAATACAGAATTAAAATCCATTTAGCAGAACAAAACCGCAATACAATTCTCTCGGAGCAAATATGTCCTTTATGGAATCAGGGAGCAACGTCCACGAAACAAACGATAACGCGGACCTGGCTTACTGGGGCAATCGAATAAGAAGCTAACGCGATTAATGAAAAGACAAGTTTTCTTTCCGGACCTGTCGCTTCTGATAGTTTTCCCGCCTTGAGGTTTTCATTTCCCAACTTTCCGTTCGAAATGCGGCTTTGTTACGTGACAGCGGGAACTGGAGTCGCGAAAATGGAATGTCGCCGAGAGCGACGAAGATGAATATCTTGCGAGGATTAGGGTAACAAAAATGACATATTTTTTATACTAAATGATACTGGAATACTGTGTCAGAATTACACGAGAGTTTGTAGCTTAAAAAAGTCTTTTGGTTATATTATAGTCGCTTGTTATAACATCAGAGAGAGTGAGGAATATACTATAACGTGATATTTTAAAGACAATTTTCACCAATGATAAATTGAGTTGGCTATTTGTAATCTAAAATATCCAGATGTGAAATTGTTTCCCTTTCAAGATATTTCAAAATGGTTTGAAAATTTTACATGCACTTTTTAGACGTATATTCCAAGGCATAAAAATAATTTTTCGTTTTCTTGTTTTGACCTTGAACTTGAATGGGGTCGGAAGCTTTGGTGTGAAGATATCGGTGAAGTAGTTTTCCACATAACACCAAAACACTATTATACTGCACTCGACGCGCGTTTCGTCAACCAAGTTGGCATCATCTGGAGATGATTAAAGCTAAGTTTGAGTTGATGAGTTTTAATCATCTCCAGATGATATCAACTTGGTTGGCATCCTCCAGATGATGGCTTGGTGTTACGTAACGTCATTGTTATCTTCACACAAAAGGTTCCAACCCCTTGCAAGATTTCATTAGATAAATACATTAATTATAATTCGTAAGGGGGTTCTTGAGCAAACTTTAAAGTTTGCCTGGATAATTCACTTGTGGTTTATGAATAAATACTTTCTGTGTTCTCGTTTCTATTTCCTTGGTTGGCGAATCTCGCGTCGAGTGCAGTATAGTGGTTTGGTGTTATGTGGAAAACTACGTCAGTGATATTCTTGTTTACACCATTACTAGTGATTTTTTAAAAGGAACACCTTGTATTTTATTTGTAGAATGGAAAGAAGACTGAAAATACATTTCAAATATTTATTGTTTATTATTTTTCGAACAATTTCTGGAAATTCAGAACGCATACATCTAACCAGAGGCACGCCAATGCCTCTGTCTGGAACTGTGACTGTAACTGTAACCATGGACTACCCCAAATTTCTGTCATAAGGCGAATTCGCAAGTTATACGTTATATATTGACGTTACTATTTTTACGCTTGTTGTCATCTGTTGGCTACCTCAGTTAGCAGTTTATGAGTAACCAATCAAGAACATATAAATTGGAAGTAACAAAAACGCTACATAAGAACTTAGATTTTAGATGATATCATAAGGCTCAACTGCGCAAACTCAACTACGGAAGATCGACTCCACGTTAAATGGACAAAATGCTGTTAATTCGGTATATACCGGGATATCAAAAATTATCTTGGTCAAGGGTGGTTGTGGAATGTAAAACGTGTGTCTTACTTTAAATTTTTGAATATGTTTTGTTGTGTCAGAATCTGTCAAGTCATTGTGCTGAAATTTTGTAATCCAGTTTTTGAATCATGCCTCTTACCACACAGCACAAAATTTTCATGATTGAAGCCTATTTTCGAACGCGTGCGCTAGTTAATGGAAATTGGCAATACAGTCAACGTTTGTGTTTGGACCATTTTCGAGAGCACTTCCCAAACGTGGCAATATTACCGGACAATTTTTATGCGTGCCTTACAAATTGTGTTGAAGTGTTTCGCGAAACTGGTTGTGTGACTCATAAAAAAAAGTGTTGGTAGACCAAGAGTTCGTACAGAAGAAGTTGTCAATGACGTTCGTCAACGTATGGAAGAGGAGCCTGCAAAACCTTTGAAACGTCTTTCTCAGGAAATTGGACTTTCTTATGGAACATGTCATAAGATTTTAAAGAAAGACTTGAACATGCATCCATATAAAATGCAAGCACATCAAGCTCTTCTGCCCGCAGATCACCCCAGACGCCTTGCTTACTGCCATTGGTTTGTCAATAATTTAATGAATGACGATCTTCTGGACTTAACTTTTTTTTCTGACGAAGCGTGGTTCCACCTTTCGGGATACATCAATTCTCAAAATATGCGAATGTGGAGCAATGATAACCCTCATGTTTTTACTGAATCGCCATTACATGCTCAAAAAATTGGTGTTTGGATGGCAGTTTCTCGCAGAAGAATAATTGGGCCAATTTTTTTCGATTTCACCGTCAACGCAGAAAGGTACAGACACAACTTTTTGGCTGAATTTGTGTAACAGTTAAACGATGATGAACTTCGGTACAGTTATTTCCAGCAGGACGGTGCGACAGCACATACTACACGAGAAAATATTGCTTTCCTCCGCGAGTTTTTTGATGACCGGCTGATAAGTTTGCATACAGAAGTTGAGTTTCCTCCGAGATCACCTTGTTTGACAATTATGGACTATTTTATATTTCCTTACTTAAAAAACAAGATTTTCGCAACTCCGGTAAATAATTTGCAAGAACTGCAACAAAGAATTGTTCAGCAATGTGCAACCATAACGCCAGAAATGCTGCAAAACGCTTTTCACAGCATGAGGAGGCGCGTCAACTTGTGCATCGAACAAAACGGGGGACATTTCCAACAATTACTGTAATTTAGTTTTTCTTGTTACTAAAACCGTTATTTCATAATTTGTAGTTCATTATTGTTTTACAACTGAAATAAATAGGTATGAAATTTGTAGGTTATTGATGATGTCAGTGTGACAGTGACATAATTATTTCAAATTTAAAGTAAGACACACGTTTTACATTCCACAACCACCCTTGACCAAGATAATTGTTGATATCCCGGTACTATTTCCATTCTATAACCTTTATTTCTGTGCACAGAACTGGATATCCTAATAACTTTTTTAGGGCTATGTTAGGTTAATTATGTGCGGATACGACGCTGGAAAACTGTTAAAACAGATAAGCCCGTAAATTCGGAATGATTACGCCTGTTATCAGGTAAAACGAATCCAGAAAAATAAATAGTGGCGTAATGGAGTCCTCGTTGCAAGAAACGCATTAAAAACGTCGTTTTCAATAAAAGAGACTCGCAATTTACAATCAGATAGGATGGAAGCGTTAAGAATGCAATTTTAATGCTTTTTTTGCTTTGTTCAAAGCGGAGCATTTTCGTTGCATCGGATTGCTAAATCTTGCTCCTTTTAAATAGCACAGAAAATTGTATGCAGAACGGTTAAACTTTTCGTTCATTGAATAATGAATTCCAGGCCAATTTACCAAGTACTTAAGTAAGTTAAGTTATCGGTTGTCTGTCTTAGAGTGTGTTTCGATCTATCAACCCAGAGATCGTGGATTCGAATCGAGCTATTCCGACACATAATTTTTAATTGAAATATCTACTTGTATATTAAGGCATATTGGCAAAGATATGTTCCTGAGGTGAAATTGCAGACTACTGATTAATAATATGCCACCCCTTCTCTCACAGAAGTCTAATATTTTCGGGTTTATCCTTTTGATTAGAATGAGGGGTAGAGATATTATCAGTATCAATAATATAATAATAATATCGTTTATTATTAATAATAATAAACGATATATAATTTATATGTATTAATCGTAATTATATATATATATATAATAATAATAATTTATTATTATTTTTTCTTTTGTTGAGATCCAGTCGACCAGTTCCTCGGGGTCGGCCGCTGGTGGCGATTATCAGTAGCTACTCCCCACGTCCATGGGGTGAGTAACTACTGAGTCCGGGAATCCTGTGCCTTGAGTACACGTAATGAGCAGAGAATGACCGCCTTCTGCATTCTTCCGGCTAAAAGATCTGCCGAATTTCGGCATGCCGGTATGATTTTCAGTTCCGAAAGCAGTGTATCTCTTGCTCCACCGGGGGCTCCTATTATCAGTACAACAAGCTTCACAGTATATTCTGGATGGAGTCTGTGGAGTTCGAAGAGAAGATCTCGATATTTCGTCCGTTTCTCCTCCTCTTTCAAGACAATATTCATTGCCTTAAACTGGTAGTCGAGGCTTATTGGCTCAAACTGGGCTACATCAGGCTTATTGGCTCGTATCTGCCTGAGCGTGGGAAATGAGTAGTTCCAATAAATTCGATACTTCTCATTCCCCACAACGGACTCAATATCCTCCGGAGCGTATGGCAGCACTGGTGTTTCGTCTATCTCGTACGAGTGCCGTAGAAAGTAGTAAAGCACTCGTAAAGCCGCATTATGTCTATCGATATAGGCCGAGACTGCATATACCGGACAAGCGGAAAGCAGATGCATGATTGTCTCGGGCGCCCTATGGCAGGCCCTGCAGTTGACATCAGGAAACTCCATACACGGCTTCGATAGACGAGGGTGTTAAATACACCATCCTGGCAAGCCATTATGAATCCCTCAGTCTCTGACTTAACCCCGCTAACCTTAAAAAAACAAAGGTCAGCCTTTCGGATAAGCCATGGTCTTCAAGGCTCTTATAGAAGATACCGTGCAATGGCTTATCCTTAAGCAGCTGCAGAAGATTCCGGCCTTCTGCAGCCTTCAGTTGGGCTTTCAACTGAACGGGTTCCAACTCGGCTACAGAGTCTGGGTTTCTCCGTTCAGCGTCGAAGATCAGACCAAATTCACCAGCTGCTCTTCGTGTTAGACAAAATACGGCCAATTTTACTTTGTAATTCAGTGCTCGGCGTGGCATATAGCCGGGACAATAGCTGTTTTGGCTTAATTTGTTTTAGTCCTTATTTAAATAAGGCGTTTACAGATAATGGAATAAAGTAGATTCGTACTATTCGTAGTTATGTGTTACGTGCATCCCATCTGTCAAGTAGTAGAACTTGTTTCTACATCTCGTTATTGTATTGGATAAACATATACGCCCTTTATTTAACATTTCAAATGTTTCTGAATGTCGGCAACAAATGAAAGCGACATCCTATTATTTTTTTGACATTAAATGACAGCCCGTTCCAATTCTGCTGCCATGTTACAATTAATTATACAAAGAAAAAAAGTGTTTCTTCTTACAACTACAGCTAATGAATTCCCGTGACATTCCACGGATATTAATAGTGAAAACAGTTCCCTAATTATTATTAATGTTCCCGCTTGAAGCCACACTAAAGTTTGTTAAAATGTGCTTATAACTGTGTTTTTCATAATTACAAGCCGTTCTATTCTTAAGGGCTCCCCCATTTTTCATAATACAATTTGTCATAGTAAGTACCACAAAGCGTTTTTTCATGATATTATGGAATGTAGATTGATGGCAGCATAATTTGCTGGGTTATTTATTATCACCATTTTGCAAGTCTACGATCTCCTATTTTAAAGATATTTCGAGAGGCACAACTTGTGTTTCAAAACAAGCGAATAGCGATCACATATTTGTAAATTGCTACCACCTTTGAATCTGTACTTTCAAAAATAAAAAACTCGTCTAGAGAAAATGTTCATAATCTCTTTTCATACAATCTCTAGCAGTGAACAGAGGCACTGCTATTGGACTGGACCGAAGTTAGCTTAGCATTGACTTACTGATCTATGTTTCTATAGAATATAAACAGAAAATATAGAATAGAATAAAAACTAAGGAAAAGTCGGGGATTTACGAAATTAGCTGTAATCAAAAGTATATTGGACAAACTAGAAGGTCAATTCAAATTAGATTCAAGAAACGTATGGCTCATCTCAAATATAGTAGAACAGATAAGTCTAGTATCACTCAACATGCGTTTGAGAACAACCACAAGATAGATATAGATATTTAAGACTAGTTAAAGTCAAGACCAGAATTAAGCAAAGTGGAATGACCTCGCCGATCTGGTAAAATTCGGTATTGTATGGGCGTGCGTATTCTGTTTTACCATTGGGCACATTTCAGTTAATATATACTCGTATACTATTCTATAGAACACTTCTAGTATATATTAACTGAAATATGCCCAGTGGTAAAAAAATAAAAATCTAAAAATGTCTAGTTAATATAGACATTTTAAGATTTGTTATTAGGTGAAAAATTATTTGCTTTAGCGTAAAACTCTCAAATTGTCCTGAAATTTTGCCTATCCCCCTATTTTCGGGTATGCTGAATACAAATCTAAAGTGGTTTTTTGTGGACGAATGTAGTTTTTGAGGAAAAATAGCAGCATTTACAAAAATGGTGGTAGACAAAATTTCAGAAAATTTTGATAGTTTTACGCTAAAGTAAATAATTACCGACAAATTTCAGTGGAAAACTGTAAAAAATTAATGTATACATGTAAAAATGTAATATACGTACCTATTATCAATTTATATACAATTTTTACCGTTAAGAAACGCGTGCGAAATAACCCAACATCACGCCATTGTTTCTCTACTACCTTGAGCGCAGTCGCTTGTTGGTTCCTGATTCGACCAATCAACGTCGTTGAAGCTCAGAGAAAAGAAAGCGTAAATGCAAGAATATATATGTTAAATAAGGATGAACAGCTTGTCGTCAACTTTACGACTTTCGCAGTTGCCACATATTCGGAAATTCCTTGATATTATCACAAGTATAAAGATATATTATATCTTGTGATATAATATATCTTTATACTTGTGTAGATATATATATCTATATATATCTACAAATTAAACATTGTGTTTGCTTTAATAAAGTACAATAGGGATAAGCGACGTTAAAGACAAGTAAAAAAATGGGTAAATAAGATAATTAATACGTTTCCTGTTTTAAATAAGACTACTTTAGAAATAAATGTGACAACACAGATCTACTCTTTTTCCGGTCATTCCACTTTGCTTAATTCTGGTCTTGACTGTAGGAATGTAACAAATTCCAGACAGCTGGATGCATTTGAAAGTTTGGAAATTGCAAAGTGTAAAAATAGTACGAATAGTGACAGAGGGCCAATACTATACAGTCCGCTAGGTTAGTAAATCATAACAATAGTGTAGGTGTAAATAGGATATAGTGTTAGCATGAATTCAGTTTTAATCATCTCAAGATGATGCCAATTTGGTTGACGAAACACACGTCGAGTGCAGTATAGTGTTTTGGTGTTATGTGGAAAACTACGTCAGTAGTAAGCTTTACAGTTGCAAAATAAAGCAAATTTATCCAATCTTGGTGGGCTTTAGAACATTGTTCAAAAACATCGCAAATAGGGATATATGCTTCTGATTTTTTATTTATTCCCGTGACTATGTCATGACCTAGTTTAAAAATATTATTGGTTTTCCGTTCCCATAATTATTTAGTTTCCAAAATAAACAAAACTTCGGTTCCAATTATTACTAAACGCACGGTTAAATGAGCTCGAGTATTAAAGTTTTTAACGGTTTGTTTGTTTTCCACCTGAGGCACTTGAAATTTGGAGTGGTATACAAACTGTTATGTTGACAAAGTACGTGTAAATTTAAAATTACAGATCAATATGTATACACAAAACAACTAAAATAGAGTAGGTACTTTAGAATAGAAATTATCAGTCTACATGAGTGCTAGATAAACACTTCAAACCTATTGTACGTCAATTACTAAAAGATTCACATTAATTAACAAGCAAAGCGCTTGAAATGATTTGGTTTTTTATAATAGGTACAATAATAGCCGCGAGCTGTTGAATTTTCAAATTAATTTTAATAAACTCGACATACAGGGTGAGTTTTTAGTACGGAACAACTCAGTTGTTCCTCGACATAGATAAAAACAGATCTTTACAGAGACTGTTTGTCCTTTTTGTAACTGATTATACAGGGTGCACACATACATAATCCTGTGCCGTAACTAGCAATCTGATTTTAAATGGAATAACCTCTATATTAGAGTTAAAATTTAGACTATTATAGTGGATTTGGCACTAGAAAGTAAGATGCCAAGTTGCGTGTGTTGCAAGAGAAAAACTGTAGCCTAACAACCGATCAATATGCTCTAGCACATTGCTTTTATAGCACACTTTTTAGTCATATTTCCCTTATTATTAAAAATAGACATTATAAGACTATATGACTGTATTCGTGAAGGAACGGGGTTTTCAAATATGTGATAATATACAGGATGTTTTAGTTAAAAAACAAAGTAGTTATGTATATGTTTGTAATGCCATGCTCTACTGTTTTTTTTTTTTTTTTGATAGACATTGAAATCCTTGTCAAAAATTAGTCAACAAAGCACTTTCTACTTTCCCGATATCTTCATAGGCACCAAGGTTATAGATTTTCGCGTGATGAACCTGCAACTACACGTCATACGAACTCGTTCCCCTTTTTTATCTATGGATGGAAATTACAAACCGAGGGGTAAAATATATAGATACCGATAGCCTCGTGATGTTTTATATTTTACGTTTCCATTTTTAATTATTTTGGGTTATTGTCTTCCTGCTATGTGTTTCAGATTTGAGGATATGAGGAACTTGAAACAGCACACTCTATATTTTCTTGATAAATAAATAACGCTGCAAATCCATACGATCTGAAGTAGACTCGAACGGACGTTAGACCTTGCTATTGCCCGCTTTGCATTCAACTGGTGACCCACGAAATCCTTCCGCATGGAGGGGATGTAAATATTTAACATTTACCCGTTGCTGCCGCTGCTGCCGCTGCACTGCGGTGCATGAAAAGACTCATTGTGGTCAAAGAACTAGATCATCAAAGCCATAAAAGGCTAAGAATTGAACACACACAATAATTATTCAAAAAACTGAAGAAATAAAAGAGGGATGTCGCTACTATACAGTGTGTCCAAGATAAAGATGAGAAGTATGGAGATCTCGGAAAGTATAAGAGACACAGATTCGGTTAAATAAGGAAAAAGTTAGGCCCACGGGCATTACACATGGTTGAAAAGCACTTTTTACGGAGTTTTCAATAATGCGAAAATCCAAAAATTGAGTACGCTAGCGCAAAATCTAGTAGACCTTAATTTTTTTGGAGACCAATTTTGAAGTCCTTGCTGCTATCCCTGTTCTGGATATTTGATGAATGTATCGTTTATAATAAACGAGATATAAGCGTTTTTCTCATCTTGGGCATACTGTATATCTGTCGGAAACAATAGCTGTAACATGGAGGAGCCTCTATCAAGGCTGTGGAGTCTAATGCAAAGGATAAAGCTGGACCGGGTGCTCTAAATACGTTGGGAGTGCCACAATAGATCTTCTAGGTCGCGGTGGATTAGGCCAGGGGACCGACTTCTATATATATCTAATCTAATCTAATCTAATCTAATCTAATCTAATCTAATCTAATCTAACAATAGCTGTATGTAGCTTAACAATAGGGTTAAGGGTTAATTAGCCATCACTGGGTGAATATTCACGCGTAGAGGCAAATCTGCTACCACTGATTTACCAAATTCATAAAAAAAGATTTATAAAGACCAATACTGTATACTTTGGGCTATTGACTAACAACTATGGCGAATGAGATGCCTGAAATGACGTGCAGACAATTTTAAGAATACTGTTGTAATGGTAAATGTTATCCAATAGACCAATATGACTTGCAACATAGATTGTTATCTATATGACCCTCAATTACAAACTTTCCCAATTCCTTTCACAGCCAAAATTTTCAATCAAGAACAAAAGCGGTTAAATTCCTGTGAAAATGTCAAACGACGAAATAAGAACGACGACTAAAACGATTAGTTGAAGAGAGGTAATTACTGGTTTCATTATTAACACTGACGTAATTTTCCACCTACTTCCAAAACACTATACTACACTTAACGCACTTTTCGTCAACCAAGTTGGCATC
The DNA here is from genome assembly GCA_963924545.1 of Pogonocherus hispidulus. Taxonomy (NCBI): domain Eukaryota; kingdom Metazoa; phylum Arthropoda; class Insecta; order Coleoptera; family Cerambycidae; genus Pogonocherus; species Pogonocherus hispidulus. The sequence goes on from OZ004698.1 coordinate 3,081,302, forward strand.
ATCTGGAGGTGATTAAAACTTGTCAGAAAGATGATCAGTTTTAATCATCCCCAGATGATGCCAGCTTCGTTGGCGAAACGCGCGCCGAGTGCAGTATAGTGTTTTGGTGTTACGTCGAAAACTATGTCAGTGTTATCTTCACACCAAAGGTTCCAACCCCTTTCAAGATTTCATTATTAGATAATTACATTAATTACAATTCGTAAGGGTGTTCTTGAGTAAACTTTAAAATTTGCCTGGATACTTCACTTGTTTTCTATGAATAAATACTTTCTGTGTTCTCGTTTTCGTTCTATAGGTGATATATTACTAAAAAGATTATAAATTGATCATTAAACTGTCTCAAATAAGTTATAAGCGTTCCTAGAAGAAACATTTTGAATGCATAATTTCCCTCAACTTATTGAAGGTACTTCTTAACAGTCATAACATTGGAGATATCTTTCTAATAATTCAAGAAATTCCTCGTTTCAGTAAATTCCCTATCCCCGATACCCTACCAATAACTCGCTAGCAAAGTACACATCGTTCGACTCCTGTAGAGGCCGAATATATTAACTGGAGGCATCAATCATTCCTTCCTTTATGAAGCCACATTCCTTTTCATGTTTCATACGAGGAATGCTTTTTTGAGATTGGATCCGTTCGCCGTACAATACCGCATGGGATGCCTGTACCTGATCACTATCTTGACTGAGAACGTAAATTGGCAAATTCTCTGACATGGACTGCATAATTTATGGCTTAATCAGGAAGTTTGGTAGCTTATTCAGCTGTGGCCCAAGCAGAAGACGATGGGACATTAACTTGCCTAGTTATTTATAATATTCAAGGCGTAAATTTGTTACGACATTGTTGAACTGATCTGTGACAGTTTCATCTAAAGAAATTATTTCACTTGCAGACGTTATATATACATGGTTATTCAGAACTTATCTCTAAAACTTTGAGGATATGTGCATCCTTAAATAAGAAATCGATATCACCAAAAAAATTTATAATAAAAGTCTTAGGATTTCCCGTAAACAATGTTTAAAGTTATACCATTATAAAGGACTACGTAGATGGGCAACTGTACTTCAACATCTGATATACCTACCACATTCCTAAGAATGTGGTAATAAAAAGTAAACACGTTTTTGTACCTCGAACGACTGGTTAAAACCGAGCGAATAGAGTTGGAGTGGGGATAATATCTCTATTGTCTATTCAGTCACCAGTCTATCTGTGTCTTCTCTCAGTGCCGGTGTTTTATTTATCGTAGGAGTGTTAAACAGTAAAATTTTCAAAATGGCTCATGTGTACAATAATGCTGAGTTAATGGACTGTTACCAGTGGATTATCAATTACGAGTTAGGTTTTGTGAGTGGTTGTTGCAGCAAAATGCTGAAAATCCCCAATTTACTTAATAATTTGCGTTTACAAGATCAGCAACCAGGAGGAACATTCGGTTTGGTGCGGTAAAATTGGATAAGGCGTACCCAAAAGTGTGTACAAGTCGAGGAATATTATTTCGAACAGCTTTTGTAACAAGGTATGTGCAAATTTTTTATAAATTTCATGTTTCTAGTACCTAGTAATCAAGTAGCGCAATTCTTGAAAATTAGTGTAACAAAATTTTATTCATTTTAAAGACACGTCAATTTGGTCACATCTATCTATCTTTAAATTTATTTTAAAGTAAAAATGCTGCAAATCTTTTTTGCGCCGGGTGTCGGTATACTCCATAGATTTATAAGACAAGGGAGATGTAATTGTTTACATTTTAAAGCAATTAGAGATCCCCTTGTTTACTCTTTATCTGGTCAACTGCAAGGTCTACTTTATGATTGTACGAAAAACTGTTGCCAAACTGTCAATTGTGTAATTTATATTTTCACATTTAAACTACCATGATTATGGGTTAAGGTTAAAATATTACATACAAATATTTTTCCGTTTCCTAGTTAAGTAGATAAATCATATTTTGTTAAAAACGTTGCGATAAAAACTAACTTCATAACGCAAAAATGGAATGAACAGGCATCATTGCTCCCTACTCCAATCCGCATGTCCATTGATGCCGCTAACAAGCCCGAGAATCGTAGTATTTTATAGTATTTCTTTTGTGCGGTGTTGCTGGCAGTCGGAATTTTGCTTTTGTGAATTTTTCGGTGTTTTTCATAAGGATTTTTTTTACTATTCTTCAGAAAATGGTGCGTCAGTGTCAAGTGTATGGAAAAATGAATTCTTTATATTCAAAACTGTCTTTCCACAGGTAAATTTTGCAAAGTTTTGTTTGGTTACTCGGTCGCTATATTTGTCACGCCATATTTACGGATTTTCAGGAGCGTGCTGGCTGGCTTCCTTATCATTTTACGGAATATAGTATATATATACTATATTATATTATAGAATTGCTTTTGTTATTTTTTAAAATATGACTGATGTGTTTTTGGAGTTACCTACACACATGCTTAAATACGATCAAAACAAGAATCCAAGCAAGAAGCTAAGGCATCATTCAGCACTTTGCTGCATAACAAATTAAAAAACCTGTACCTAATGTTTGGTAAGTGTGAAGCCAACATGCAACGTTTGCACACAAAAATTAAAATCAGTTGCGTAACCAAGGTAATTTTTAAAGGTATCCTTTATACTAATCTAAGAGAAAATCACCATTATCAGGCTTTTAAAGAGTTATTTTGAAAACAGTAAGTCAAATAACTTGAAACAAAAAGTTGAATTAAAAACTAACACCATGTACATCTTTCTTATTTTAAATTATATTTCACTTTTAAATGTAATTGAACCCTGTATACAGAGTTTGGGTATCTTTGAAAAACTGAAAAATACTTTTTTAAACTACTATATATATATAAGTTTTTGTAATGTAGTAGGTGTACCACCTTTACTTAATTCAGAATTTTAAGTGTTCAAGTTTCAATTCATATTCCCTACATTAAAACTCGGATACTAATTTAATTTCTAATTTCACAAGCTTTTGCTGTTGCAATGTATAGTACTGATTTTCTTAAAATTCCTTTTTTGATGTTTTATTATCATACCCAGCCCTTCCAAAAACAGTACGCCTTTGGCGTCGGAAGCAAGTTCTCCCAAAACTTTTGCAACGTTGCACGGAGTCGGAATTTTGCCGTTCTTTCTCTCGGTATTCTTTGTCATACACATTGCCAATGATTGATACAAAACAAAAGGTTATTTATGAATGAACCGTGAGGTCTCCTTTTATTAAGTCTATGGTATACTCTCAGAACTTCCGAAGTTTTCGTGCTAGCCAGTTTGCATTGTCAGTCCCAAGGTCACTCCATTACAGTGGATCAGTATCCAGCGGCGTGCAATGAAAAATTTTTAAATAGTTTTCAGAAGCCGCGAAAAAAATTTTTTTTGCACTACCACATTTCTACATGTATGTTGAACATCCCCAAATTTTATTATGGATAAGTTCTATATAACACTGTATATTTCTGTTACAAAACGGATATATAGCAATTTATCCTTGTAAACAGACAAATAGCTACTGCCTTACTTCCTTGTTTGACTTAAAAGGAATTGATAAACACCAATTTTTTATTTGCTACCACGAAATAGAGTAGGCACTATAAAACTCGTTTTTACTTTTAAATTACTGTACTTCGTATTTTTTATTCAAGAACGTAGGCACCCTCTAGGTCGGCGTGGCCCGTAAATATTTACATGCCAATCCGAACCGAACGAAGCGGTGCTGTTATTGATTGCCTCTCATTCAGACCCGATCGCGGGAGGCTGTGCCGCTTTTGATGTTCCCGATGATCCTTCCCAATCCTTGCCGCAGGATTATCAGAGCCAGAGAGCAGACGGTTCTGGGAATAATAGACTTGAGAAGTAGAGCAATGTATTGCGTTCTATATTGACAGAAGGTTAGAAAAAATCGGGAGGCTTTGCCTGAATGGAGCATGTAATGAAAGTTTCAAATTCAACGCCAGACTGAATGGAAAGAAGATGTGACTTGGACCGAAATAATTTAAGAATTAATTCTTCCGAAGTTTGGCAGTTTCAGTCAGTTGTTTTTATGCCAATTTAACTGACAGTTTTGTTCACGTTAGATATTTTTTCTAGTGCTCAAAAATTTTCTAAAATAAATAAAAACCTTAGGGACCATTTCAGAGCATATGTTCATAGAAACTTTTGTTTTTATTTCTAGATTTAGTATCATCCCTTGAAGTTCGGTACATTATTTTTTTACACCTTGTATATTCAGTTACTGGTTACAGGTAAGAGCAATCAGCAAATAAAAGAGGAAAATCACGAACATTATCATCTATTGTTTACTTTTTTTTCAATCGGGAATTATAAAGAATTAGGTTCTTAAGAAACTTATATTGAAATATATTCAAATATAAGTTTCCAGGAAAATCCTTTGGCTATCAGAAACTTTTTATCTATAACTTTCTTTTCAACACTTCCGGTAACAATAACAACTTTTTACACAATTCTGTATTGAAATTATATCCCATATCCCATATCAACTTTGTTTTGTCTCTATTTACAAATGTGGGAGCACAAAAGCGCGAGAGAAATACAAAATATATTATTGAATAAAATGTAAGTGCACGATTCTAAAATTTCCATTTAATAATTTTTTCCATATAATGCTCCCCTTGTAATATTTACATGACGAATATAAAGACTGTTTTGATAGGATGATTAATTATTTTTGCAGAACAGACCAAAACAGCAAGCAATAAAATAGGTCAATGAGACTTAAGATTATTTACCAATAGTGTTATTGTAATCAAAATTTGAAAAATCATTAATTGCAAAACAAGAATGAAACTTGCATCATGAGTGACACCGAGAGATGTCTTTGAACAGTTGATTATCAAAACAGTAAGACTGTATTGGATGCCAGGTCATAAAGACGTTAAAGAAAATGAACTTGATGAACTTACTGGAAAGGGATATTAAATCGCTTTCTATTACAGGGCTTGTGGAGTTGCTTACCCCACGGCCTGAACGACTCTGGGAAATGGTGGAACTGGATCATAGGAATACACTGGTGGAAGGTCTTTCGCAAAAAGGAACTGCAGAGATGCTAAGCATAAGTAAACCTCACCTCAGGAGTATGACAGGGCGCGTAACAGGGCACTGCCTTCTCAACAAACATTTATATCTTGGAGAAACTGCCCCGCAAGAAGAATACACCCCGTGATGTTTTACAAGATGTTTGAACACTAAAAACACTCCCTACGATGACCTTGAAGTAATATCTCCAATATAGTTGAAGAAAAATGAAATTGTTTTGTGAGATAATCTAAATTAATTTCTATTAAGTATTTGTTTCTTTGACACTGCAACAAATATGTGTTTTCACTCTGAAGCCTGTACTGCCCTGGAGAGGCAAAATAGTTCGAAACAGCTGTCGGTTGTTTGGTATTAGACGAATTTGAGGCTTAGATTACATGCACTTTAGTCTGTTTGTTTACTAAATGGAACGTTCTCTGGCCAAATATATTATAAGAGCGTATTTTATAAAATACTGGTGACATTACAAACTCCCCTGATCCTCCTGTAATCTGAGAAAAGCCTGGTAAAAATAAATACGGCTTTCTTAAAGAAAAACTCCCGAGCACTTTCCACGACTCCTTTTCACTAAAATACATAAAGCGGAAAGCAAGTGAATAAATATTGCAGCAGTAACAGGTGACATAATGTTCTTTTTTATTTATCTTCTTCCTCATATTTATTTAATATGAACACGTGAAGCGCACTGAATCAAAACCAAGTAACGTTATTATTTCTTGTGGAGCTGTGGCCTTATTTATCTTAGAACTGGTCTAGGTGAAGGATACTGAATTAGTAATGAATATACAGGGTGTCCCATTTTTATTCTGAAAAAATTCGGGAACATGTAGAGCCAGTAAAAATAATGGGACTTTGCTATAGAAACTTATTTCCAAGGAATTTATATACATGGAACGATTATCAAAGCTGCGCGAGTATTCCAATTTTGAATCCGCCATTTTGATGTCTGAAAATTGGTGGGAAATTTAACAGTATTAACCGCCTCTTCAATTAGATAGCAATAACAAATAAAAACCACAGAAAGCAGCAAACAAAACTTTTGAGTAAGAAAAATTCTAAATAGGTGTAAAAAATGTTCAATATTTTATAGTTTAATTACAATTATTATTTGTGAAAAATAAAATATATCGTCACCAAACTTTCTTGTAAAATTGATGAAGGTACAAATGAAATATTTTGTGTACCTACCTATGTATCTTTTGTTCACATTATTTATGTAAAATACACCATTAGCAGTTTAGAAAAGTAAATATTTAAAATGCATTATGCATATAAAATTTAACTATCCTTTACCTTACTTTAACTATCCTGGCTTATCTTTTGTATTATTTATGTTCCCAGTTTTTATAATTTACTATTATATTAGCTAGGAACTATGATTGCATGTCTCTTAAGACTTTCAATTCTTGTTATAAAATCCGAATTTACCTGGGATAATTACGAAAGTCCAATACTCAAATATTGTCACTCAAAGTCTATAAATCAAGGGAACACAATAATAAACACACAAATAGAATCAAACCAAGAGAATCACAATAAAATAAACCAACAAGACACCAAAAATACAAAACAAATACTATTTACCAAATTTACCCATACCACTGTTGCCGTGTTAGGAAGATTTGAACCATTGAATTTTTAGATTAGAAAGAAAAAGTCACTAGAATTCTAGGGTCTTGGTCAGGTGTACCAATACAAAATGTAGAAGTTGGGAGCAGTGCGACATCAAAATGACGGCTCCCATGTTTCCACACAAAATTGGATGCGCAGTTGTCTATAATCGTTCCATGTATATAAATTCCTTGCTTATTACCAAATCCGTACCGTTTCTGAGATACAGGGTGTTGAAGTTGAAAAAAAAAATATTTTTTTATTTATCTCTTGCAGTAATAAACCAATTCTTCTCAAATTTTATTTGGTAAATGCTACTGTGAATATTTACTGCCACAAACAGTTTCAGTTCAATATAAATAGCCAGTGGCGTGCAATCTGCACTCTCGGACCAGTCTTCTAAAAAATAAATGTTACGCCACTGATTAACGTTTAAAATAATATTTTATGAAACCATATCATGTCCTTTCGTAACAAAATGATACCTTAAAATAAAATTATACCGATATAATTTTATTTTAAGGTATTATTTTGTTACGAAAGGACATGATATGATTTTATAAAATATCGATTCACCCCGTAACGGTGTGTTTTGTGAAAAAACTTAAAGAGTCCTTTTTTGTAGAGAAATGAGTGGGACATAGAAATATCGTATTATTTTAAACGTTAGTCAGTGGCGTAGCATTTATTTTTTAGAAAAGGGGTCCGGGAGTGCAGATTGCACGCCACTGGCTATTCATATTGAACTGAAACTGTTTGTGGAAGTCAAGATTCATAGTATCATTTACCAAATAAAATTTGAAAAGAATTTGTTTATTACTGTAAGAGATATAAATAAAAAAAGAAATTTTTTTTCAACTTCAACACCTTGTATCTCAGAAACGGTACGGATTTGGGAATAAGTTTATATAGCAGTCACATTATTTTTATTGGCTCTACATTTTCTCGAATTTTTTCAGCATACGTTCACTTGAAAATGTTCAAAGGAAATTCCTTAAATATTTACATTTTAAACGATATGGTATCTATCCCGAGCTGAGATTTAGTCACATTGTTCTCTTGTCCCAATTTAGTATGTATACTCTTGAATTTAGAAGAATAGTTGCTGGATTGGTATTTCTCTACAAACTACTACATAACAAAATTGATTGTTTGCATCTTCTTTCCAATATCACATTTCGAGTTCCGTCATTTAATGCTAGGAATACAAATTTTTTCTATCTTCCACAAGCAAAAACAAATGTTATGTTAAGGTCCCCTTTTTACTCTGTATGCAACAATTTTAATTTAATTAAGAATTTCCTAGATATATTTTATGTGTCTCAAAATAGTCTTGTAAGTGCCATTTATCGCAATGAGCATTTTTTTTATTAGTTAATAATATTAATTTATATCTTAGTACTTTTTAGTTTCCATTTTTGTTCTTTTCATTGTTTTTTCATTTTTTTTTGTCTGCAATTATGGAAATTCAGCCCTATTGCTGGACTTACGTCTGTTGGGCCTTGTTCTCAAAAATAAATAAATAAATAAAAGTGGAACACCCTGTATAGGGTGTCATTATATTTTTACAGATAAAGGGTAGGGCCAACCGTTAGTACAAGAGAAGTCGTGAATCAAGTCCTTCGACCTATTGAACATGCCTATAGAAGAGCCTACGAAACCTTTAAAAGTCTGTCTTAAGAAATTGGACTTTTTTATGGATTATTATTACAATGGAAAGTACTCATAAAACCAGGAATCGTCCAATTTGTTACAATTTGTCCTGATATAGCCTTTTTTGTTGCCGAAAAATGAATGTTGAGCATTCATATAGTTTTCATCCTGTATAATTGGAGTTTGATGTACGACACACCAGTGTAAACTAATGACATTTGCCAAGCATTTATCTCGATCGTGTTTGTAGTTTGTAACCCTAGAGCAACCTCCGACATGATTGAGTGGAACGAAATCGTCGAAATTCGCCGATCTCCCTGTTAATTTACGATTTCAATATCCAGGATCGAGTTCTCACCTCGACGCTCGTTCCATCCCCAGAAAACAGAAAATTACCCCCGACACGACTATTCCGGTAATATTCCTGGCATATCTAGATCCCAGACATCTCCAATACAGACTTAGGGGCTTCCTATTGATTGGGAATTTTTAGAGCTCCTGAATTCCCTGTCTGCGGTGGTCGGGGTTATTATTCTTTTATGTGGACTAATTTACAGTCTGAGTGACTTGTCGTGGGAGATTGGCTTGGCAAAGCACTTATTTTAAAGGAGAAAAATGCTCTACAGAGTACATTTTTAACTACGAAATAAGTAGGAAAGTTTATAGAAGAGAAATACCGCTTCAGCTCGTCTAGAATAGGAATAAGTGTAAAGTCTGTGTTTTTTAGCCGACTACTATACTTTGCGTCCAATTGAAAGTATATAAACTGGATACTCGAAACGGATGGTTTTTTATGAAACATCGTGAAAATAATTGTTTTGAAAAAAACATTGATCTCATTTAGATGTTCCAATAAATATATAGAAAACAATCTATATACTAGTATTTCGGCTTATTAGGCCTTTTTCAGTAGAGTAAATGTCTATTACTAAAGGTTTCCAAGCGCGTTTTCGTTATTTATTTGTTTACGAGCACCTACCCCCGATTGATCCTACCATCTGGTAAAGCCCGAGTTTTTAGTACCTTTTCTAAGAAGGGTGAAAGTGTAAAATCTATCTGATCATTCGTAGTTTTACAAGGATTTATAATTAAAGATTTTTTAATTTCCAGTTGCTCCAACAGATCTAAGCGCTTTCCTTTCTTTTCACGATGCAGTACCTTTACATTTTTCTGATCTATAAAATGATTGTTTTCTATATAATGCGTCGAAAATCCTGAATTTTTTGCGTTATTTAATATGGATTTTTTATGTTTTTTTACTATAGTTTCAATACTTCTACCAGTTTGACCCACATACACGGCATTACAATCCGCGCAGTTAATTTGGTATACTCCCGATTGTTTTAATTTATTAACCCTTTCTTTGTTGTTCATCAAAATCCTCCCAATAGTACGCTTGTTGACACTAATCGTTTTATACCAGTTTCGTTCTAATCTGCGAGTTATTTTATCACTATAATCTGGGACGTAATTAATATAACTATAGGTGCCTTCTTCTTCCCGAATATTGTAAAACTCCCGACGAATTAATTTCCTCCCTTTGTTTTTTATCATGTTATCTATTAGTTTTTCTTTATATCCGTTGTTTCTTGCAATTTGTTTGATTGTACTTAATTCTTTTTCAAAATCTGCTGTTTCTAGCGGAAACATTAAAAGCCTATGTATTAAACTATGGAAAACCGACTTTTTTATTTGCCAGGACTGCTGCAAACTTGCTGGTATAATTGCGTCGAAAGTTGTTGGTTTTCTATAAACCGATAATTTTTTTATTTTCTATCTTTCATATTGTTATATCCAAATAGTTTAATTGATTGTTTTCCTCCTTTTCCATTGCAAACTGAATATTATCGTTAAGCGAATTTAAAAAATTGAGAAAGCCGCTCAAATTTCTTTCAGTACCAGTCCAAATACAAAAAATGTCATCTACATAGCGAGCCCAAAAGTGAACATGTGATGTCAAATTATTGTCACTATTGAACAGTGTGTTTTCAAAATGAAAAAGGCCTAATAAGCCGAAATACTAGTATATAGAGTGTTTTCTATATATTTCTTGGAGCATCTAAATGAGATCAATGTTTTTTCAAAACAATTATGAAAGTATATGTTTGGTTTAAAATATTCTATTTTTCACGGAGAATTTAAATTTTTCAAATCGAAACGCTAGTTTTCTGGTAATTTAAAAAAAGTGAATTGATGACGTACTTATAGGTTATGCATATTATTGGTTTAAAAATTCTAGGGCGGACCTTCTTAAATACAATCTGGCAACACTGATATTGTGACGTGTCACTGTCAAAACCACAACTTGTCAAAATAAGCACAGCGCTCCAATTTTATGTGATCCTTGTTAAATATTTTCTACTGGCTAAAGTCGTTTTAGTGTTTTCCTGTTTGTATTATTTGTATTATTTGAAATTTTGATTGAGTAATTTAGTAATCATATTATTGGTACTGTGTTATTTGTCTGAACAAATATCAAAATTGTCAACCCAAATGGGTGAATTGACCTATGGCTTAACACTGACGTCAGCCTTTAAATTTCATGCTTAACATGTTTAACTTTCAAACTTGCAATTCGTTATTAGTTTATCTGTAGCATGAATAACGTTATTAATAATATATGTATGGTACGTAGCCTGAGAAACTTTGACAGCTGATCCATCCATGCATAGCAATAACTTCCAAATTTGCAAAAAGCGAAAACTTCGTATACGAAAGGAATAATTCTACCTTTCCCAGCGCGTTTCGCCTTGTACAATTTATGCGAATGTTGTTGACGAAACTTTCTAAGGACCTTTGTCGCTTATGTTTACTTTAATTCCAGTTGGGATCGAGTTAAAACTTCGAGATTTCTGCCGAATTTCGATTGTTTAAGATTGAAACCGTTCGGCGTTGTTTTGTCTCCAAAATGTTTACGTCTAATTTATTTTTGTTTGCTTCAAGTTGTATTTAAGTAAGGATCCTCAAACTCGGCATATTCTAAAGATATTTGTAATTCTTTATTTACGTTAATAATAATTATTATTATTATTATTATTATTATTATTATTATTATTATTATTTTTTTTTTTTAATTTTTTTTAGTAGAAACTGGTCAGGGCTTGCAACGAGCCCCGACTCATCGCTGCAGCCGTGCCAGAAGTCCAGGTCGTGACTGCAACTACTCCTCCCCACCGGTCGGTAAGTAGTTGCAGGTTCCCAAATCGTGTGCCCTCAGTAGACGTAGTGACCCCAGGATGACTGATTTCTGCATCCGACTTATTAGGATCTCGGCAGAGTTCCTGCAAGCCGGAATGGTCTTCAGTTCAGATAGCAGCGTTGTGCGAACTCCTCCTAAAACACCAATAATGAGGACTACCAGCATGACTTTGTGGCCAGGGTATAGCGTGCGAAGCTCAAACAGGAGATCTTGGTATTTGGTCCGCTTTTCCTCCTCCTTCAGAACTATGTTTGGTTCCGCCGGAGCGGAAAACTCGATGACGTACATAGTCCTGGTTTGTTTGTCGAGGAGGACAATGTCAGGCTTATTAGCGTGTATAAGCCTGACGGTCGGGAACTGGTAGTTCCAGAAAATCTGGCATATGTCGTTCCCGACTACGGACTCTACATCTCCTGGCAAGTAAGGCGGCACTGGCTGTTGGTCTATCTGATACGAGTGCCTAAGGTGGTAGTATAGCACTCGTAAAGCCGCATTGTGGCGATGGATGTACGCCGAAGTGGCTTTTGCCGGACACGCTGACAACAAATTATTATTATTATTATTATTATTATTATTATTATTATTATTATTATTATTATTATTATTGTTAAGTTTGGATTGATATATGTAGGAACCGTTTTCGTATTATCGAATTTGTAAAAAGTGTTCGCGTTTATCAGAGTGAAGTATTACGGCGCGCTCAGGTTTATAGCGCGAATACTTGTGCCTCTATCGATGCCCCCTAGAAAAAAGCAAGTTAGACCAGCGATTTTAGTCCACTAATATATACAGGGTGTCCACCTAGTGCGCGTAAGTCCAATATCTGGGTTAATAAAAGAGATAACTTAATTTTTTTTTCTACAGGGTTGTCTAATATCCCGAGCTGCACAAAATGAAAATATATTTACATATTCAGGGTGTTCAGTTTTTCCTGGACAGGTACCAACTTCGTTTTTCTAAATGGAAATATATATTTTTTATTGCTTTTTCGAACTAAACCCTTGATTTTAGTAGGACTTTCATCAGCCTTCCCTATACCTAACTTAAACTGTTTTTGAAATATTGACGGGTGAATATTGACATTTTTGCAACTTTGACACCCTGTAAAATCTAAACGGTTTGAGATCAAGCAAAACGGTTTGCACATTCCTATCTTAACTTTTCATAAGCTATCGTTTGATACTAATTTAAAATTTATACAGGAATAAAAAATTTTCAAAATTTTCAGAAAATTTTTAATTTTTTGATAATTCTGAAATTAGTACCAAACGATAGCTTATGAAAAGTTAAGATAGGAATGTGCAAACCGTTTTGCTTGATCTCAAACCGTTTAGATTTTACAGGGTGTCAAAGTTGCAAAAATGTCAATATTCACCCGTCAATATTTCAAAAACAGTTTAAGTTAGGTATAGGGAAGGCTGATGAAAGTCCTACTAAAATCAAGGGTTTAGTTCGAAAAAGCAATAAAAAATATATATTTCCATTTAGAAAAACGAAGTTGGTACCTGTCCAGGAAAAACTGAACACCCTGAATATGTAAATATATTTTCATTTTGTGCAGCTCGGGATATTAGACAACCCTGTAGAAAAAAAAATTAAGTTATCTCTTTTATTAACCCAGATATTGGACTTACGCGCACTAGGTAGACACCCTGTATAGCGCAGCACTCGACGAGCGAGCGACATAAAGAGTAGTGGGGAGTGTTCAGTTATAATACCGTAGTCGCTTAATGGAGCAGGGTTTCATTTGGTAGAACGATCGGCGCACTTTCATATTTGGTGTAATCACTTCCAATATGTCCGATGGTTGCGAGGATTGCGAAATCTATGATTTTTTTAGAAAAACTGACACACACCTCTAATGACCTGTAAGTTTGTATACACTAACACTATTTTTTTAATAATAAAGCTGTACTAAATATATTTATAAACATTTAAGGCTGCTTTATGTAATATTAAGCAAGTTCTGGAAATATATAGAAGAACTTTACTTCGTGTTCCTGAAATTCTGCAGCCATTATCATAACGTATATGTTTTCCTCGCTTTGTATTTTGTAGCAAGTTTTTTTTAAATCCCATCGACTTCCACCCGTCAACACAATACGTTTATGGACCCATAAAAAATCGTATCTTACGATTATTGCATGACTGCGATATATTTTAAGTGGGAATAACATCAAGCAACCCGTGGAACAGCACGTGTCCATTACGTAGAATGCCTCCGGAGCCAGAATGAAATCTACACGGAGAAAGAAGTTTCTTTGTATGTAATAAAATAGAATTTCAGAAAAATCGACAATTATTTTTCATCAAATTTGTTGGTAACCATTAATAAACGAATTGCATGGTGTGGGCGATATTTATAACGTAAGAGGTAGTAGGGTAGTAGAGGTAAGTTACCAATTCTGCCAATAAGATTCATACACAGTGTGGCAAATATAATGTAACAAATGACAATACAGATTCCAAACACGATCAGAGTAAAGAACCTTCAATACAATCAGTAGCTAATTTGCCTTTCGCCTCGGTTTAGTTTTCTTCAGTGGCATGTATTTTCCAATGGTAAATTAACAGGGCCAATCTATGTCGATTTTCTCGAACATATGCGTACATTCCACAAAATATATCGTGGTAGTAAATAAACAATTTATTTTTAGAAATGTTTTCTGTTAGTAAAAACAAATAATAATGGAACATAGTAATAAATCAATACATTATAAATTAAATAATCAATTCATTTGAGGTAGGCCAGAAATTCCAGGTCTGGACTGTTAAATACTGTGGTAGTTGAATGTTAAAAATCAGTGCCACGTTTCTATGTGTTGTTGAGTTTGCTCGAAGACATCTTTAATGATCTTTCGTTATATGCTGTCACTTCCTGTAGATTTTCATCCTCAAATACTAACGACATTGCCTGACACTCAAATATACATAGTAAACACCAAAAATGTTACAACTTTGAGAAAAGGAAACACAAAACAACTAAATTTAAATAGAAAGTTAAAACATTATATGCAAACAAATTCCAAACACTTCTTTCAGTGTATAAATAAGCCATTCGTTAGTATCAGCTACTCCATCTGACTTCTCGCATATCGTAGTCGGCTGTGTGCGGTTAAGGGTCCTTTTCTACGTCGTCAGAAACGGCGGTCCCTTCCTTTTCATAAAAGAAGTAATTTGGTAACGTCCGACTTTAAAGTACGATACCATAACCCAATTTTCACAGGCCGGATTATTACATAAAATGGCAGCGTAGGGCCTTTGTGAAAGCTTTTGCCCCTCTTACCTCGGACCATCTGTAGCCGTATTAGAGAAAAAAATAATACTTTCGGTAGAAATATATTGGAAAATATAGGTAGTAGGTTGAAGGTAATCCAAGGAATCCAAAAAATTACTAGATGTAGGAAAAATCGGAAGAATCTTCTCGAGCTTCATTTATTGCCAAATCTTGTATAGTGTAATATAAGCACAATTGAAACCGTATAAAAACTAAAAGCCTGCAAAAACAGTCGGCATCTCTTTATTGTACATGGGCGGAGGTAGAAATGTTTGCTATTAAGAAAATGTTATAGAGATCGTTTTATGAGAATTGTATTCATTTTTATTATTTTGTGTTTATTAGATACCTATTATTTGTAGCCTATGTAGCCAATAACATATTTTATTATTGTTAAGTATTGTTTATGTTTATTATTGTTATTTTTATTGTTTATTTAACAAAACTAAACTACGCTTGGTAATTGGGTATTTACGCGCTGCACTGGAAAACTATTGATGATATTTCAGCACTCGGCACGGGAAACAAAAAAATGATTTAAAATCCAGCAGACCAGTCTGTTTATTCTCCTTATACCAGCGCGCAGTTGTAGATGGTTTATCGGGGTGATTAGATGTCCAGTGAAGGACTCACATGTATAGTTTTAGTTACTATTCGAATCACGATACCATTGCTAAATACATAGGACGAATATGAAGACAAGTGCGCACGGTCCTGTGCCTTAACACTGGCCAGTTCCAATTGTCCTTAAATACACTATACCTTTTGACTTTGACTCCTATGTAGGTATTAATTTTCATTTTATCATTTCAACTTCTGGTTATAGAATTGATTGGTAATACTAGTTTTGTCGAAGACTTTTACGTTGCGGAGCTACGAAACAATCTATCATGTCGATGGCTTAAATTATATAAACCCTTTCTAGAATTTGGTGGTGTAATTCAATACTGGTAGGGGCTTTTGTCGGCAGAATATTTATTTCCAACTTTTCCTTTTAAACAATATTTATACATCATTGAAAAGAAAAAAGAATATCAATATTTGTAGACCACAGGCTACTAGGATGCCGAGATTTAATCGGTATAGTCGCTTAGCTCTTCTCATTTCCTTTTTAGTTTTATACTTTAGTAAAAATATACCATCACCACATCTTTTTGGCATTTGTTTCAAGCTATAATAGAGATATATCCAGATTATATTCAGTTTTAATTTTGAATATGATCTAATTGTTATACGTTTAAAATAAGATAAAATTAAGTTACACACTTTACTTTTTAAAATCTTCATACATAATGATAAAACATTACCATTCTTTTCCAACTTCGCGAGTCACGAGTTCGCTACTGGTCATCAACTCTACATGACCGAAATTATTTGATTCATCTTCATTTGCTACATTGCTCAGTGGAACGAGTATCTGTTAGTACAGCGTTTTGGTGCTTCATCTTTAAAAGCTGCTTGTTCTATATAGGATTGCAAGGGGTGAAATAGTGATAATGACTTATTTGTTAATTCCCTCAAGTTAAATCCTGAACTCTAAAACTGAATGCTGCAATCGAAATACCTCAGCTCTCAAACTTAGTTAATAAGAAGATCATCTGCGTTAATTGACCCAGAAAGGTGTACGCGACTCCACTCCAAATTGGAGCAAATGCACCAGAGCTGTCTTTGTCTTTACGCTAAATATCTTGTATGTTCAGGAACAGAGAAACTACTTTCAAGAAGTGATAAATCAGTCAAGTTCTTTAAGCAAATGGTATATTACAGTTTATTTATTAATGTTTTAAAATTTACCAGATTCCTTTTAGTTTGAGATTATATTTGAATTATATTTGGAAGTATCTTCTTGAGGCTGTGGTCTTTGGATGTCTATACGGTTCAAAGGTACTACATATGTCCCACACTTAAAAGTACAGCCTGTATTGAGTGAATTTTTTTTATAAAAGTTACATGAAATCAAGAGGATTCCATTACCGAAGAATTACTCTGTACAATAAAAATACACCTTTTGAAACTTTGAAAAAATAAAACAGAGAACAGACTAGTCCACCTGAAAACTAGATGTCCGTATCCCACTCCTGATCTCGAGCATACTTACATTCACAAGGGAAATATTATATCATGTCCCCGATATGCACTTCAGAATTCAGATTTATAATGCTGCGCACACGGCCTGAAGAAGGAACAGGCTTTAGTTTTCTTTTTTGGATTATCTGTAGTATATAACCATTCAGTGATAGTTTACTTACCTGTTGCGGATGTGCTGATGTATATGTAGCTGTAAAATATTGGTGGTACGGTGACCTAGTTAAAATATTTTTAGAAGTGTTTCCATTCATTTAGTTATACAGGATGATACAGATGACGGTCTATTAGAAAGAGGTAGGTATCTTTAGGACCAATTCAGGTTATAATTTGCAATTTTAAGTGCAGTCAAAGTGGGAAACAATGAACAATAAAAATATCCTGACTAGTCCACCTGAAAACTAGATGTCCGTATCCCACTCCTGATCTCGAGCTTACTTACATTCACAAGGGAAATATTATATCATGTCCACGATATGCACTTCAAAATTCAGATTTATAATGCTGCGCACCCGGCCTGAAGAAGGAACAGGCTTTAGTTTTCTTTTTTGGATTATCTGTAGTATATAACCATTCAGTGATAGTTTACTTGCTTGTTGCGGATGTGCTGATGTATAATTGGCTGTAAAATATTGGGGGCGCGGTGACCTAGTTAAAATATTTTTAGAAGTGTTTCCATTCATTTAGTTATACAGGATGATACAGATGACGGTCTAGTAGGAATAGGTAGGTATCTTTAGGACCAATTCAGGTTATAATTTGCAATTTTAAGTGCAGTCAAAATGGGAAACAATAAGTTTCTTAAGTTTCAAATATAAGAATATAAAGTCAAAATATGCATAATATATTATATTATTATATAAAGTCAAATACACTGTCCTACATTTTTCGAGTTATTTACAATTATTGTTTTAACATTTTCTTTTAATTTTGAAAAAAGAAGTATATGGATACAAACGAGTTATAATTGAATGTAAAGTAATGTTCTATTATATATAATTTTAGTAAAATTCATATTTTAAACTAAAACATTTGATAATTGGCGTTATATGAATATTTTACAATTTTAAAGCATCAAGGCATCTATGAAATAGTCTAGCCAATAGCAACAAATAAGTGACAAGCTTTACAATTTCCTGGACTTCTTTCGTTTAAATGTTAATATCATCTAGAGGAGAAAAAAACCCCAAATTTGATATAAGATTCTTAAAAATAACTGTATGGTTGAAATAATGTTTTCAGTACCTAAATCTAAATAGAGGTAGATTATTGAGTGAGACAAGCAAGTATATAATTAATAGCTAGTCACATTTTGTTCTCATATGAAAATATGTATTCAAGGTAAGCAAATTCTTAATAGCTAAGGGTGGCTTATTTGGCCTCTCTACTAAACTATTATCGTCTTTGACACAGCAATGACAACCGAGTAATTAGGAGGCTAATGAGATGGTCGATCGTACAGTAATGGAGGGCCGAGCAACAGCCAATGCACGCCCAATGTCTATGTGAGGGCGTGGCTTATTTTGACCCCCTTTCTGGACCAACCGCCAATCTCATCTCCTTCATCCAGTCATCTATATTCTTTTACTAGTTGTTTTGGAGTTTCTTATATGGTATATACCTATTATATTACGAAGAACTACCTACCCTATTACGAAGGAATAATATGTAGGTATATATGTTGGTTGTTGCGTAAATACCTATGTCAGCTAAGGTTTTCTTTGTGAGGCAGACAGTATTATCCACTGATTCTGTATTCAGATTGAAATTGAATAAAAATAGAAGTGACGCGTAGTAA
This sequence comes from Pogonocherus hispidulus, assembly GCA_963924545.1. Classification (NCBI taxonomy): domain Eukaryota; kingdom Metazoa; phylum Arthropoda; class Insecta; order Coleoptera; family Cerambycidae; genus Pogonocherus; species Pogonocherus hispidulus. Next base: position 3,099,986 of record OZ004698.1, read on the forward strand.
AAGTTCCGGGCCTACACGTGAGCTCTTCGGTGTTGGGGTCAAAAAAGTTTTCGTGGAACGAGGAATTTCTCACCCTTCGCCCTATCACACATCGCAGCGCAGTATAGACCTGTTCGCCTTGGGAACGGCTAGCCATACACTTATAGATTTCTTCGCGGATTTTGCGGCACAAGGAAAATCCACAAAAATAACCGTAGTTCACACACGGTCTACGTCTTAGACTAAATTAGTTAAATATAAAATCACAAGTTAATCTAGCTGATAAAAACGTTCGTCGTAACTTTGTTTTTGGTATCTTTAAATATAATAAATCTTCATTTATAATCTTTATGTTGTATGATAAGAAAGCCTGTTTCATCAATGTACGACTTATATCATCCCAATATACAGCCATGGTGTAAAGAGATACGAATATTGGTCAGCTACATTTATAGATTAATTTCTCACAGGGTATTATTCAGCTAAATCGACGTAATTTGCTGCAACATCGAGCGTCGGTATCGATTTTGTCTACGCCCGCTAAAGTCCTGAAATAAATCTCTGTGTGTATGGCGAACTTATATGTAAATCCAGTTTTTGATCCTGAATACAGGCGACACCCGCAATTTCCACAGGACAATAGACTTCGCGCGCTACGCTGTCAGAAAGGATTGTCGTAAGCTGGATATGGCCAAATAATAGGGGTAAATAGAGCGAGAATTATCAACAAACTGGCGAGGGGATGTGGGGGAGGCAGGGGCAAGCAATTTTGGCAAAGGCCTTCCTGCTTTGACATTTAAATTTATGATAATACACGAAGATGAATGGTTCGGAGACTTCTCTGATAGTATTTAAGCTGGGGTCACATATAAATTAGGGTTGTCTTACACTGGGGTAAATTGAAATTCAAACAGATTGTGAATATACAGTGTTGTTCAGAACTTATCCATAATAAAATTTGGGGATGTTCAACATACACGTACAAATGTGGTAGTGCAAAAAAAAAATTTTTGGCGGCTTCTGAAAACTATTTAAAAATTTTTCATTGCACGCCGCTGGATACTGGTCCACTGTAATGGAGTGACCTTGCGACTGACAATGCAAACTGGCTAGTACGAAAAAAACTTCGGAAGATCTGAGAGTATACCGACACCCGGCGCAAAAAAGATTTACAGCGTTTTTACTTTAAAATAAACTTAAAAATAGATAGATGTGACCAAAGTGACGTGTCTTTAAAATGAATAAAATTTTGTTACACTAATTTTGAAGAATTGCGCTACTTGATTACTAGGTATTAGAAACATGAAATTTATAAAAAATTTGCACATACCTTGTTACAAGCTGTTCGAAATTTTGTCCATCAGCAGTAAATTGGGGATTTTTAGCATTTTGCTGCAACAACCACTCACAAAACCTAACTCGTAATTGATAATCCGCTGGTAACAGTGCCCCAGGCAGTTTCCTAGCGATCTGACTTGTACTTATTCGAGGATTTTCACGGACCAGATTCAACACTTGTTCTTCAGCTGCTAAAATACGTTGTGGTCGTCCCTGGCCACCATCTCGTCCACTCCAACTTCACCATAAATAAGAATCATGTCCATTAACTCAGCATTACTGTACACATGAGCCATTTTGAAAATTTTACAGTTTGACACTCCTACGATAAATAAAACACCCGCACTGAGACAGCGACACAGATAGACTGATGACTGCATAGACAATAGAGATATTATCCCCACTCCAACTCTATTGGCTCGGTCTTAACCAGGTGTTCCAGGTACAAAAACTGTTGTTTACTGTTTTTTGAATGAATATGATATAAAAGATGTCGTTGAAGTACAGTTGCCCATCTACGTAGTCCTTTATAATGGTATAACTTTAAACATTGTTTACGGGAAATCCTAAGACTTTTATTATAAATTTTTTTGGTGATATCGATTTCTTATTTAAGGATGCACATATCCTCAAAATTTTAGAGGTAAGTTCTGAATAACCCTATAGAATAAGTATTCATTTCTTGAAGTCGGAAAGCATTTTTTTATTGATTACCTTATTGTGTTGTTTTTAAAGACAGCAACAGTGATTCTAACACATTTCTATTATACAATTTTCAAGGATTATAAAGGCAACATTATACCTGTTGGCGGTAATGCATTTGGTAATGGTAGCCTGATTTAAAAAGGGTCTAAAAAGGATCTAATGAGTCGATCAATCTGTGTAGCTTTAATTCGGCACATAACATAATTAAAATTCCAATAGACCGTGCTACCAGATGACTACATTGAGGCCTACAATAGCCTTGACTATTAAACTTAGATATTAATTCAAACCAAAAGAAAAATAAACAAAATTACTTCAAATCGAAAGTATGAACAAGATCACTTTCCTTTTTTGTGCCTTAGAATATCCACCACTGGGCACCAACGTTTATAATGTAATAAATACAAGGTTACTTCAAATCTAAAGCAGATACTTCCAACTACAAAAGAACAAAAAAGTGGGGCACACAGATCACTTTCCTATTTTGTTAAAACTGACATCCTACCTTTGCAACTGTAGCTACTGAGCGACGTCGTCCTCGTGGGCATACTAGCCAGCCTTCCCCTGCAGTGGGGGCAGCACGCCTCGGCGCTGTCCCTCTCTGCACGGGCCCACCGCGCCGCCACTGGAGGCGGCAGTGGCGGAGGCGGCGGTGATGGACTGGCCGACGGGCTGGACCAGCTAGGGCCGCCTCCGTCCAGAATGTGGTGCTGGCTACCGCCGCCGCTGGTGGCGCTCATCTTCGACGAAGGCATATCTAGAAAGGAAAGAATTTTTAGTTCGTGTTTCTTCTACAATCATCATACCTTAAAAAATATTATAAGAGTGTCTTGTTTGTTAGCTACGAAAATACCAAAGCATAGAAAGGACATCGTGTGAAGTAATTTTGTAATTGCCAGTTTAAAATGTCAACTAGAAATGATTTTCTCAATGGGACCAAAAATATTGTAGATATTTACTTTTGTAAGTTAAAATGATGAATTTAACAGACTGCCAAAATGAACGAATTAATTCCAAACTTTACGTGCAGAAAGAATAAAAGCTACGGATAATGAAACAGAATAACTAAACACTAATACTAATAAGTAATTGGAATTAAAAAGTAATAAAAAATGTTGCCTCCAGCGTGACTCGAACTCGCGAAATCAGTGTTATCACGTTTTGAATCCTACGACTTTTTCTTTGCGCTGCCGCGCCTGCTGTCAAAATTTTACCCTGAGATGTTTAAATATGTAAACTGTGCGCGTCAACCTAAAAAAATAATTTTTACCGATTTTATAACTGGAAAAGCATTTCGCTTCAGTATTTTGGTAATCAGAAGTGTTTGGTAGTCGGTACTATCGATTCCGTTAGCAATATTTCTCGTAGGAAAATAACCTATCTGAAGTTTATTAATTTGACAGTTTTCGTGGGAGGTGCTTGTCTCGTTAGTGCAATCTCACATCGTTGGATAAAATGAGAAAGAAGTTGAGACGGACGCGACTCGAGATTTTGGAAGACGAAATAGACGTAGAAGGACTCGACGTACGGCCTCGAAAAAAAATCTCAAAGGATTAGAGAAAGGACGGAACTTTCGGTGAAGCGGTTCTCGAAGCTGTAAAATTAAAAAAAGGGTCTAGGGAGTCCCGCGAAAAGTCGGGATTTCGCCAGTCGTGACAGGGCCATTAGGCGTGAGGACAAACGCCGATGCTAGCCGTATCTCTCTCGCCGAACGGCGATCGACGAAAATTTTACAGAGGTTTTTTGAAAATGCGTTTATATTGGGAAAACGCGTAGGAAACGGGACGAAAAATACCCCTACGCATAGGAGAAAGGTTGGGGGCGACCTCCGGTCGCCGGTATAATCAAAATATAAGAAAGGTCCAGAGACAAAAAGTTGTATTTTAATCTTCATCTGATTTGTTCCGTAATATTAATGAATCACCTCATATACATTATCCAAACTGTTTCACCATTAACTTGTATGTTTATTGAATTACTTGTATTTTTTCTATCTAGAATTTTTACTGATTTAAATATGGCAGAAGCAGCGGTTTGTAGATACGGTTATAACTTTTTTTTAGAAGAATCCAACAGAAGAAGAAGAATTCTAGGAGCTTGGAAAAAACCATAGGGTGTGGGCGTATCATTTATAATCAAAATAATAAGATATTTATTGTAATCTAATAAAAATACAATTAGATACTTAATGGAGTTCAATCCAATTAAACTTTTCACAAATTATGAAACTAAATTAAATTTTTTTCAGTGGAGGTACTGTAGGCATTGGGGTTACAACTTTTTGAGATATATTTACAACTCTCTTCTATTGCAAAACATGTTTCCCCAAAAAATATTATAGCATTATTCATCAATAGCAACCCAATCAGGTTAAAAATATAATTTCACCCTGTATGTGGTAAACACATCCATAGTATGGATCTTCTTTAAAATAAGATCCTTCCAGTGGAGACATTACCTTACTCCCTTAATCTTTTATTAGGAAGCGACATCAGGTAATCGCATCAAGTATAATTCCCTGGTTGCAGGACATCCAGGAAGCACGAGTCGACCTCCAGGAAACCACGTTAACGACTCCTCCGAGGCCACCGTGATCTTAGCCATAAGAAACCATATGGCTCGTAAGGGATGCAGCTTGAACAAGTTTTTAAAATTGTTTCCAACTATTTTTAAAAACTGACAAAATTTAAAGGTGTAAACCACTACTGTTATTGTTATTATTACATGAGTAACTTTTTATTACTCAAATTTTAATAACCATTTTAACACTCTAAATTCTAATCATAAATTTTCATTTGTTAATAAATTATTTTACAACATATGTTAGCTCAAATAAAGAACATGAGCTACAGAAAGAGAGGCAAGCTTTTTCAGTCAATGATTATTATTAAAAGATAAGGGTTTCGTGTTATTCAGCAGCTGACTTCAAACAAAAAGTCCATCAGAAAAGGCAACTTTATTCCCCTTTACAACCTCCCAAGAGAACAGGAAGATGGAATTACTGAAATTACATTTATTAGAAGAAAATAAGTAAATCCAGATGGACTTAATGAACTCTTAACTGTAAATTGGTTTCTTTGGAAGAGCACTAATTTTATAATGCTAGTTACTGGAGGCATTTCTTTGTGCCTGCGAGGGACGGTTCAATAATCTAATGAGGATTCTTAATTAATAAAGTGAAACTAAATGAATTAAAATCAGTGTTCAGGATTTGATAATTATTAGAAATATATTTCTGCCTTTATAGCTTTATAGCATTTGCATTACTATTAGTAATAGTGTGCCACTATTTCAATTGAAATTTTGTTTTAACTGTAAATGAATAAAAATTGGGAGCTTTCTACACAATATCAGCAAAAATTAAGACATTTCCTCAGTGGCGTTGTGATTTATACGAAAGCGTAGAAAGGACATCGTGTGAAATAATTTTATAATTGCCAGTTTAAACTGTCAATTATAGATAATTGTTAGTTTGATCTGGCAATTATGTATAATTAACAGTTTAAACTGGCAATTATGTATAACTGACAGTTTATAATTGTCAGTTTAATCTGGCAATTATGTATAATTGACAGTTTAAACTGACAATTATAAAAGGACATAACCGACAAAAACATAATTATGTGAAATAATTTTATAATTGCCAGTTTAAACTGTCAATTATAGATAATTGTTAGTTTGATCTGGCAATTATGTATAATTGACAGTTTAAACTGGCAATTATGTATAATTGACAATTTATAATTGTCAGTTTGATCTGGCAATTATGCATAATTGTCAGTTTAAACTGGCAATTATGTATAATTGACAGTTTAAACTGACAATTATCTATAATTGACAGTTTAAACTGGCAATTATAAAATTATTTCACATAATTATGTTTTTGTCGGTTATGTCCTTTTATAATTGCCAGTTTAAACTGTCAATTATAGATAATTGTTAGTTTGATCTGGCAATTATGTATAATTAACAGTTTAAACTGGCAATTATGTATAACTGACAGTTTATAATTGTCAGTTTAATCTGGCAATTATGTATAATTGACAGTTTAAACTGACAATTATAAAAGGACATAACCGACAAAAACATAATTATGTGAAATAATTTTATAATTGCCAGTTTAAACTGTCAATTATAGATAATTGTTAGTTTGATCTGGCAATTATGTATAATTGACAGTTTAAACTGGCAATTATGTATAATTGACAATTTATAATTGTCAGTTTGATCTGGCAATTATGCATAATTGTCAGTTTAAACTGGCAATTATGTATAATTGACAGTTTAAACTGACAATTATCTATAATTGACAGTTTAAACTGACAATTATCTATAATTGACAGTTTAAACTGGCAATTATAAAATTATTTCACATAATTATGTTTTTGTCGGTTATGTCCTTTTATAATTGCCAGTTTAAACTGTCAATTATAGATAATTGTTAGTTTGATCTGGCAATTATGTATAATTAACAGTTTAAACTGGCAATTATGTATAACTGACAGTTTATAATTGTCAGTTTAATCTGGCAATTATGTATAATTGACAGTTTAAACTGACAATTATAAAAGGACATAACCGACAAAAACATAATTATGTGAAATAATTTTATAATTGCCAGTTTAAACTGTCAATTATAGATAATTGTTAGTTTGATCTGGCAATTATGTATAATTGACAGTTTAAACTGGCAATTATGTATAATTGACAATTTATAATTGTCAGTTTGATCTGGCAATTATGCATAATTGTCAGTTTAAACTGGCAATTATGTATAATTGACAGTTTAAACTGACAATTATCTATAATTGACAGTTTAAACTGGCAATTATAAAATTATTTCACATAATTATGTTTTTGTCGGTTATGTCCTTTTATAATTGCCAGTTTAAACTGTCAATTATAGATAATTGTTAGTTTGATCTGGCAATTATGTATAATTAACAGTTTAAACTGGCAATTATGTATAACTGACAGTTTATAATTGTCAGTTTAATCTGGCAATTATGTATAATTGACAGTTTAAACTGGCAATTATAAAAGGACATAACCGACAAAAACATAATTATGTGAAATAATTTTATAATTGCCAGTTTAAACTGTCAATTATAGATAATTGTTAGTTTGATCTGGCAATTATGTATAATTGACAGTTTAAACTGGCAATTATGTATAATTGACAATTTCTAATTGTCAGTTTGATCTGGCAATTATGCATAATTGTCAGTTTAAACTGGCAATTATGTATAATTGACAGTTTAAACTGACAATTATCTATAATTGACAGTTTAAACTGACAATTATAAAATTATTTCACACAATGTCCTTTCTACACTTTCGTAGATTTGTTATGTGAGTCAAGTGTTTTTATTCCGGTAACAGGGCCGTATTCAGAACAATCAGAATGGGTGGCTGTAAAAGACATGTCATATTTGTTGAAAAATTATTTACTGTAAAACATTACAGATAGTGGAATCTGGGTCAATTTTTCTTCAAACAATTTTGTAGATTTAAGAAAGATATGTTTTACTGACTTCAGAAAATATTGTTTTACCTCCTGCAACTCTTTTCAATCTGCTAGCCACGCAGTAATGTGGTATATACTAGAATAAAACTGTTTTAAAATCCTGCCTACTTTTAAATTATAAGAGACTGTTCTTGTTGGAAAGCTCTCTAATGTCTTGGGGCAGGAGAAAGGCTGCACCCAGATATCTGTGTCTCTTGTGACCAGACACTGAGGCAGAGGATGTGTATAGAGTCTTCGTCATCGTGTCCGTAGAACCTGCACCTTCTAGTGGCCCTAAAGCTAATAGTATTAAGGTGCTTACTGAGTTGTCCATGACCTAATAGTCCTGTCACAATCCGTATGCTGTGACGACACTCACACCAGGCTCTTAAGCCAGGCTTAAGATTTATATATAATATAATATTAAACCCACGGAACTCAGATTCTAAAAGATGTAGATGTAGAGATCCAGTATATCCAGGAGACTACCTTGTAAATTTTGCCAAACTTCCACTTTTGTAGCAGAGTAGGGAGCTTTTGCTTGCCTATCATCTCATAGACAAGGGACCTCTAGCTTTACATCCTATCAGAGAGATGGTACGCCTTCTACACAAACCTCGCCTAAGTTTGCATAGCTACTGTTAATTCACCGACGTACAGATCACTAGAAGATGCGGGCAGGCATCGTGGGTCACCCATCCAAATACTAACCGCGGACCATGTTGCTTATCGATATTATATCGATAATATGAACACCAACTCGCTACCACGGCCTGCTCTACTACTATTCCCCACACTAAATTATAAAAAATATCAATGAAAAGGGTCTAGAATCAAACATATTAAAGAAAAATAATAATCATCTCATTCATTTGGATCACTGTATTATTCGAATTCAACAATTAGGAGTTGTAGTATTCGATTATGATAACGAATCTCAAACGGTTGATGGCCAAATTATCTTTTCAGTTCATTGAATCGTACGGAAACATAACAATAGAACCCCCGAGACGGTTGTGCTTTAGTCTTTAGTTCTTCTCATCCTACAGCATTAATACAAAGTTTGCTGACTAGAAATCCATAAATAAAGACGCTAACTCTAAAATGTCTGCTTTGCGACTAATATCCAACATGTTAATCAGGCTACGTGAAATCATCATTGTGTTTCCTCAAAAGAATGACAAAATTAGCTTTATTTGTCCTATGTTGATTTTTCAAATTCCAACGTTTGATATATCTACCCCTCTTTCAATAACAATGATTATCACGTAAGTCACATGTTTGTGTGGCGAGTGGTATTCTATTATTCTGTGAGCCATATTACCGTCTACAAGATACTATAAATGATATGTACAGAATTGATTCTGTAATTTAGAAGCACAACCTTCTTGACTGGGTTTCGTTTTGTCAATAGTTCCTTGTCACAAAGTAGTTGTTTTCATAATCAATGGGTTCTCCATATTTTAAATAATAAATCAAATATACTTTATAGGTCAGTTTTAGAGATTCCCTCTTGTTTGCAAGTTTTGTGAAATTCATGAATTCGTTTTGACTTTTTGTTTGTAGACATTAGAACAGCTGCTTCGGACACATAATTTTCGGTGATGCACTGATAAAAAATTGAGAACGTTCGAACTTTTAGACACATCAATTTTCTTTTTAAAATCGTACTTATCTAATTGAAGAAAATATTATGTAGAACCGTGATTTTAGCTCTGATAAATTTCTCGTTACATCCGGTATTCCCCAAGGGTATATATTAGGGCCATTATTAATTGTGATGTTTATAAATGATAACTACCGATGTAAACGTTAACTATTTGTGTTTTGCGCTATTATGATAACAAAAAGATACAAGTGCCTGAGGGTACGAATTCCTCATGTATAAACCAAGTATTAGACATAGGTATACGTATCATCACCACATGAATGTCATTTTCACTTCTAACACCAAACAGACAGCTGTTTAATTAACGATAACTCTAAGCGTAAGTTACTTCAAGGGAATTTGAATACCATTAATGATTCCTGGTGTTTAAATAACATTGATGTAGTTTTCCACATAACACCAAAACACTATACTGCACTCAGTATACTGTTATATAGTATATAGTATATAGTATATAGTATGGCTCCTTAGAGTGCAGCATAGTGTTTTGGTGTTATGTGGAAACTACGTCAGTGTTAGCTTCACACCAAGGGTTCCAACCCCCTTCAAGATGTCTTTCAATGTCTCTTACTCTTCAGTAGCAATAATGTATTCTTGGTCTGTAGTTATAAATTCGATACGACTATAGAAATGATGTCGGTGAGGTCGGATAAAACGCTAGTGGATGGTTTTTTAATGGTGGCATTTGATGGTTGAGGTCAGATAGAACGCTAGTGGGTGACTATATTACTGCTGCTAACGAACCATCTGTAAATGTCAGAAATGACACAAATTAAGAGATGGAAACATACTTTCAGGGTACCTTTTTTGGCTAGTCTGTCGAGCGAATTAATTTCCATTTTCCATTGTCTCATATTTGTTTTTAATAGACAAAAGAAGTTGAAAAGTGACCCAAGAAGTTATTTCCTTTATGTACAAATTTTCTAGTCGAGAAAATTATAAAATCACGCAGCCTTCTCGGTATATACCGAACTCTAAGGTCGATACCGGTTGAGCGACGGAACTTCTTTGCTGCATCAGCAGAATATAACTGCGTCAAATTACATGAAAGTTGGCTAAATTAATTATAATTTGCGAAGGAGCTTTGATGCAACGCCAGTAGAGGTGCTTTTAGAGAACTTTCAACAGTTTTTTATTTGTAAATTAATTGGGAAAAAAGTTTTAGCGTCTGAGAAATTCGCAATGAGACAATGGACGTTATCAGTGCATCATAAAATCTGCAGCACAAATTGAATTTAAGTTTAAGTTATACAGTGTTATTCAGAACTTATCCATAATAAAATTTCGGGATGTTCAACATACATGGAGAAATGTGGTAGTGCAAAAAACAATTTTTTTGGCGGCTTCTGAAAACTATTTAAAAATTTCTCATTGCACGCCGCTGGATACTGATCCACTGTAATGGAGTGACCTTGGGACTGACAATGCAAACTGGTTAGCACGAAAAAACTTCGGAAGATCTGAGAGTATACCGACACCCGCCGCAAAAAAGATTTGCAGCGCTTTTACTTTAAAAAATAAACTTAAAGATAGATAGATGTGACCAAAGTGACGTGTCTTTAAAATTAATAAAATTTTGTTACACTAATTTTGAAGAATTGCGCTACTTGATTACTAGGTATTAGAAACATGAAATTTATAAAAAATTTGCACATACCTTGTTACAAAAGCTGTTTCGTTGAATTGCGTGGGGATTTTCGAGTGCCCAAACGTGTGTATTGTGAATGTTCTGTATTCCATTTCGAGTAAACAAAGCTTCATCTGTAACTAGTACATCAGCAGTAAATTGGGGATTTTCAGCATTTTGCTGCAACAACCACTCACAAAACCTAACTGTCGATGTGTCGGTGTGTCGATTGGGAAATCGTTCCGCATACAAGCGCGAAGCTGCCAATGAATTTTGTTCAACTTCGCCATAAATAAGAATCATGTCGATTAACTCAGCATTACTGTACGAGCCATTTTGAAAATTTTACAGTTTAACACTCCTATGATTAAAAAAACACCCGCACTGCGAGAGCGACACACATAGACTGATGACATGACTAATAGACAATAGAGATATTATCCCCACTCCAACTCGATTCGCTCGGTCTTAACCAGGCGTTCCAGGTACAAAAAACTTGTTTACTGTTTTTTATTGTGGTATATCAGATGTCGTTGAAGTGAAGTACAGTTGCCCATCTACGTAGTCCTTTATAATGGAATAACTTTAAACATTGCTCACGAGAAATCCTAAGACTTTTATTATAAATTTTTTAGTTATATCGATTTCTTATTTAAGGATGCACATATCCTCAAAGTTTTAGAGATAAGTTCTGAATAACCCTGTAGTAATGTAAATGTTTGTCATTGATTGCAACCAAAAAACCCCGAACTAGGCTAATTTTTCTTTCTCAAGCGTCATAAATTACACTGGTCCTTATGAAATTGGGTTTACCATCACAATACCAAAGCAAATTTACTCCATTCTGAAGTGTCAAACAATATAAGAAACGACAAATTATGCAGCAAGAGCATACTTGTTTCTATTTAATATCAGACCGCATTCGTAACAATATTTAATAAAAGAGCTCTCAGGATTTAATAATAAAATTCATGCCTGTTTCGCGATCTGCAGTCTTAATCAAATTCGTAAAACACAGGTCGTTCTCCCAAAACGTGCCCAATGTAAATTTTCCAGCCTTTATTAAATGTTTCATTCTTAAGAGCAACGTTCATTTCCTGCATGTTTGCAACTTGTTTAATTTGTAGCATTTACACCCAAAGAGGCGGAAATTTATATGCTACGATACCAGTGTTGGACTGAATGTGTAGGCTAGGGGCTCGGAACACATGCCAGTAATATTTAAGAGAATGTAAACATAGCTGTATGATTTTAATACGTAAATGTTAATGTTCCAGTGTTGTATGTGTTGTGTAGCGTCTAATTGGAGCAGTTGTTTCACTCATGATAAAAACTGGATTGCTGATCTTTTACATACAAGAATATTTTCCAAGTAATGCTGAAAAAACTCGAAGATTGTTTAAATTATTAGTGATAATTACTGCATTCTGTTTATAATAAAACAAACTTAAATATTTATTTTCTGAACTGGCGGTCAGATTTGGTAATTTTGGGAAGTTAATAATATGAGACAGTTAGGTTAGGTTAGGTTCAAAAGTGAGTGGGCCGAAAACCAAATCCTCCACCGCGACGATGTGGTCTATTGTGGCTCACACCTACTTATATTTCATCCAAAACAGATCCAACCTCTTAATGAAGCTGATCATTTTATTGGGTGAGAACTTATTCAGATCCTCTAACAGAAGTTGTCCTTTGCCAAATAATGAGTATCTGATCCTTTACCCAGCGGAGTAGGTGCATAATGTATTCTGTTGTTTCATCATCTTCTAAGCACAAGCAGCACTTAGCATCTTCTGCTAGGCCGAATTTATTGATGATGCTATTTTAAACGGCAATGACCAGTAGTATATAGCCAATTAATTCTACAGTTACAAAGAAGTACAATAGGTACTTATGGAAGCATCTTTGTTTTTCCTTATATAGAATGAATCCGACCCTGTTCAAGTCATCGATTTTCCTGAGGCATTCCCTATTTAACTTATGCAGTTCGTGATTCTGAATTAGTTGTCAAGTTTACGAGTTGCTTCTGTCGAACTGCAGCTGTTGCCGTCTCTTAATTTAGCAGCTGGGAATTCTGAGCCAACTCTAATTCAATAAAACACCTACAACTATTATAACACTGGAGAGACACTGAAGATAAACTCATCAAGCTTATCCGTACATGCTTATGAAAAGACCTAGATATTAGAATAGTTATTTTCCTAACAAGTGTGGAAGGTGATACTTTTTCGCAAGCGACTGCAGTTGTCCGAACGACGCGATGCGGAGTTCGGACAAGCAGTGAGTGCGGAAAAGTCACCTTCCACATGTGTTAGGAACAACGTTTTTTCTACGGGCGTGAAGAAAATTGACATAAGAAAAATAAATATTTTAATTGAACAGCACACAATGCTGTCTAATAATTAGAAGTGTCAAGCATTCCTTTTTCTTTATGTCAAAATCTGAACAGTGACAACATGATTTTTTGGAATTAAGATAATATTATGATCACATTGCAAGTAATACATAGGTATTTATTTTCCGCACTAGTGCGGAAAAGTGCAATTTTCTACACTCAAATGCGTGCAGAAAATTGTAACTTTCCACACGCCCGTAGAAAAATTAATTTGAATGTGATGAGTGTATCAAATGTACATATCAAGATGTCTTAGCTATGTCTTACTAAATCCAGTATACAGGATGTCCCATTAGTATGAAACAGTTTTACTGGTAAACGGTTAGAGGTAGACGAAAAATAAAAATACCATGTTGCCTTAATTTTTTGAGCTGCATCTCGCAAAAATATTTCAAAGTATACAGGGTGCCTCATAAAATCGCTACCGATATCAACTTTGTTTTTTAAATAGCAACTCCCAACTTTCTCTTCATTTTAGATTTCTGTATAAAATTTGGAATCGTTTGATACCCCATAGTTGATGTTTTACTCTAACTGTTGGCACACTATTTTAACTTTAATACAAAAAATGTCAATTGCAAGAGGAATTTTAAAAATGAATTAAGTACTCAAAAACGATAAGAGACAGCAAGTTGCGGTTTTCTGAGACTCCTAGAGAAAGAAATTTATTGGGCTAAAGTTTATGGGATACTCTGAATACTTTAAAATATTTTTACGAGATGCAGCTCAAAAAATTAAGGCAACATGGTATTTTCTTTGTCTTGTAGCTCTAACCTTTTAGATGTAATTAAACTTTTTCACACCAATGCGACACCCTGTATGATTCTAATATCAATTGCAGGATATACTATGAATGCCGAAACGTTATTTTTAAGAACAGAAAATCTTTTTTGGTCAACAGCAAACGACATTGGTAAACCTGTATTGATGTATTTGAAATATATGTCCAAAACAACTCCTCCATGGACTTTGTGCCCTGACTGACATTGCATTACGCTGGCATCTCCATCTCTTTCAAAGACGATACCTATACCTGTACCTATAGAAAAACAGCTCGTTTTCTATCTGTCAATTAGACAATAATTTGTCAGACGGGTAGTAGCATAGACCAATAGAGGGCACTAGTATGTTTCCCACCAATACTGATGTAGTCACGACGAATCTGAAAATATTTGAGTACAAGTAAAAATCCAGGGGTTTTTTGGTACACCGCGTACAAACATTTGGGGTAATAATCGGGCCTCATTTATTATTTACTTACCTAGTGAAGCGGGGCTGGGGATTTTGAGATTATTCGAGACAAAATGAAGTCGGCGTTGCAAATTCAAAGCGCCTCGCCATTTAATTGCGCTGAGACGGCCCCTAATAAGTTTAATAAGAAAATATAGAGTACGTGAGAGAAAATTGAAAAGGGAATTGCCCCCACTCAGTAAAGGGAAAATAAATACGGTGATGATCTCTTAATCCTTAAAGAGTGAGGTCTGCAGTATCATCATGGCAGCTTTCGCGGAATAACGCCCTGAAATATTCAGTTTTAGAGCTTCCTGCACCAAAAAAGAAATGAGGACTATGTTTTTAGCATTTGGTATTAAATTCAGGGAAAGCGTATGAACTCCAGTATGTGGATAATGCAAAAACCGTCTCGTTTATTCGAAGAATATGTTTTAAAAGTCCATTACTTCTTTATTTCACACAAAATCAAATATTTAACGGCAACATGTCTCCAATATTGGCGATTCAAATTACCGATGAGGGGCGGTGCAAATTGTAAACAAATATGTAGGAAGACGAGTACAAATTTTGCATTTCATATCACATCATCTGGCAATTTAGCAATCAACTGCCATAAATATAGTGACTTCATGTGCTAGTTAGGGTGTTAGGGTGAAATAAAGGATAAAAAGAGTGGTAAAAGCAGTGAAACGTCCCATAATTACTTCATTGCTAATTATATGAATTTTTTGGGTTGAAACAGGTACCCTAGTTTTTGTTTACTTACATCTTGGGCTAAAATAAGTGTGACAAACTGTATGGTGATACCATATTAGTGCTTGTTTTTTGTTAAATAATGTTTAAATTAAAATATAATCTGTTTTTATAAGGCTAATAATAGAAAAGTATAGGCAAACAGCAACAAAGTGGTTATGTTGTGTAAATAAACGTGTTCCCAGTTATTAAATTGTTACATACCTTTTGCAGAAATGAATGAGAAACAGTTTCTTATACTAGAGCCAAACTTCTACCTATCTTCAATCTTAAACACTTCTATTGACACATTTGGTGGAATAACACCTACAAACACGACAGTTTGTGTTGTGCTGATTTCTTTTGAATGCCATTTTAAAATGTAAAAATAAAGATGTACAAATACTAACCACGTTGTTTTTAACTTTGTAATACCAAAAAATCACAAGCACCACTTTCCGTCTATACCTGACTACTAAATTCTGAAAAAATTTAAATTATTCTGAGGTGGCAAAATCATCTGAATAGATGACAGACAGATATACTATATGAATAATGCATTTATAAACCTTTAGAACCATCTGAACATCCGCTCATAAAGAACAGTACGAAATACAAGTTTTAATGCTACAAAATGTACCGGATGTCCCATTTTCGTTGCAATAACTGGGTGACTTTCATCTGTAACTCGAAATCCGTAGGTATTGTTAAAAACTTAGTGCGCCACTGGATTCAACGCCACAAAGTTCTAAACACACATTTTTCACAATAATTCATACAATACAAGAAACAAAAAATATACATCATCTTATTGTTCTGAAAAACTGATAAAGTTCTGTCTGAGATAGGTATTAACAGAGATTTTTTATAGTATATTTTTAATATTGTTGTTATTGTTGGAAGGCGGCGCGGTTACCCGCAGCACTCAGGTCTTTCGACCCATTGTGCCTGCCGCTACGCGAGAGCTATTGGAAGAGACCCGTGCTATGCGCATAGGCCAACACCCGTTCTAGTGGAAGCTCTCTACTGTGCGTTTCACGAAGTTGTATCCCGGATTGGAATGTTCTGATTGTCAGAATTCGCTGGCAAATCCTGTGCGAGACTTGCACGCGCGTTTAAATCACACCACCTCAATTTGTAGCGGTCCGTAACCGAGATGTGCCAATGCATTGAATTTAACTAATAACATGACGACGCTCCATACGTTGGAATGTATACTAACATTCCAATCCGGGATACAACTTCGTGAAACGCACAGTAATGTCCTGGGACATGAGAAGTGCTGCACCCAGATGTTTGTGTCTCTTGACCATGAAGCAGGCACAGCGACAGAGGATGTGAATGGAGTCCTTGTCATCGTGTCTGCAAAACCTGCCCCTTCTGGTGTCACTAAGGTCAATAGTGTTAAGGTGCTTGTTAAGATGCCCGTGACCTGTCAACAGTCCTGTGACAATCCTTATGCTGTTACGACTTAGCGCAAGTATTGATCGAATTGCGTTCGACCAAGGCCCTTCAATTAAGAGCCTGACTTGTCGCAGCCCAGTCCCGTTCGACCATTCTTCGTCTATATTTTTAATATTACTTATTGGCTTATTTAACTGTTTATATTTCTCTTTATTTAGGAATTACGCCAAAAAGTTAACTAAGAGATAAATTATTAATGAAATTATCAAATATTATGGTTTAATAAAGTTTTTAATTTTCCTCGTTACCTATAATCCTAGATACGCAAAGGAATAACTTTATTATTTTTAAGATATGTCGAAAGCAACTACTTTGCGTGCAATATGCACCCCCCAACATTGAATTGCAATGGCATACCTTCATATAACCTCAAACCTCAACTTATTGTCTTTAATACATTTTTCTTTTTAATAGTGTTATGTACTTCTTTTAAATAATGAAATATTAAACAAGCATCTATATTAAATTAAAAATAATTATTTTTAGTCCTACTTACCTTTTTTATTGAATATATATGAATATAATTCTTATATGTTCTGTCATTTTAATGTCATCTGGAGATGATTAAAACTGTTTTAATCATCTCCAGATGATGCCAAGTTGGTTGGTGAAACACGCGTCAAGAATGCAATAATCAAAAAATATACAGGGTATTCCATTTAAAAAAATTTAACCTAGGTTCATATTTCTTTAAGCTGCACTCATTTTGGCTGTTCAACTACATATCTGAAAAGCTTGTAAAAAATTATAAAACTTTTGTATAAAACTTTTTTTATTAGCACCACAAATAAAAAACATATAGGGGGTGAGTCATTTCGTTGGAAAATCCCGTACAGTTGATTATGACTGCAGAAGCCTCCCAGATGCCTTGCATGGCTAAATTACTATTTTTTCACTATTTCAGAGGGGACTTTTATTTGCAAATGTTAGATTTAAATAAACTAAAGCAGACCATTAAAATTTAATTGCACAATTACCTGCTGTGGTTTTCCATTTTATGTCTGGTTGGATACTATCAATTTGGGAAATATTTTGCTAAATAATTAATCGAATTTGTGGCAATCCCGACAAATTTATAACACACATCAGTCACATCAGATTACATCGTTTGGCCGCAAAATTGACGTCCGCTTCTTTCCACAAATCCACATTATATAAAATATTTCGGACGATGCATAGTTAATATTCATCGTTGGACATGTGTAATGAAACATAACCATGGAAAATTTGAAGCCAGCCGTGTTATTACCAGAATATGTCAGGTGCTTTTATAAAGGGAAGCTATATATTAACTTTTATGTGCTTCTGTTAATAATACACAGAAACTGCACATTAGTATGCAGTTTTAACCTCGCTGCAGTCTGTGTGTGGTAATCCAACTGACACGGGGCGGAGAAAATTTTTATTTAGATCAATTTTTGGTACTCTATTATTATTTTTTATAATAAAATATTCCTGCCAGGTTAAAATAAATAATTCCTAAAAAAAATATATTTCTCATAAATTATAGTTACGAGTTGTAAGTTGTAATTACGATGTATACAGTATGACACGGATTCAAGGTATACCCCTCTCTCTCAATTATTTTTTAGATATAATTTTCAAATTTGGCATGGCAGAAATACTTATGAAAGGTCACTTTTTGACTAAGAATGACCTTTCTGTCACTTCCGGTAAAACCAGAAGTAATCAATTTTCGATTTTTATGTGGTACACCTTGTATATTATTATATCTTTGGGAGAGTGTGAGAGTTGTGAAAGAGTGTTTTGACCATCCCCGATCAATTCTAATGGATTCATAACAACCATAAAAAAAACTGTAACAATTTTATTAAGTTATTTGACAGGTGTAATGTCACTTATGTCATATCGCTGGATTCATAAAATGACGTAGATTCCAAAAATATAATAATATACAGGATGTTCTATATAAAAATCCAGAGTTGGTATTACTCCGGTAAAACTGGCAAAAGGATAACTTTTATGTCAAAAAGTGACCTTTGATAAGTACTTCCACCAAGTTAAATTTGAAAATTGTATCTAAAAAATAAGGGAGGTAAGAGGACACCATAAATCTATGTCACACTCCATAATGCAATATGAAATATAAGTCGTAGTTATGACTTATAATTTGTAATTTCGATCTACATCTCGTAATTACGAGTTATAATTACGAGTTATAAGTCTTACTCAAGGCTTACATTTCATATTGCGTTATAAATTTCGTAATTTGACATAACTTGTAATTTTTAATTTCCTAATTTAATTACGTAGATATAAGCCGTAATTACGAATTATATCTCATACTACGAATTATAAACCGTAGTTAGGAGTTAAAAGCAGAATTATATCTCGTAATTCCGACAATATCTTGTAATACGACTTATATTTCATAATTCCGACGTATGAATATCCATTTCAGAAGTCGTAATTATGAGTTGTAAGGTATAATTACGATTAATAACTCTTAAGTCTGACATTCAAAATTACGATACATAACTCTGAATTACGAGATACAAGTCGTAATTACCAGTTATATCTCGTAATATCACTTATAAGTCGTAATTACGACTTATATAGTCGTATGGCCATAATGCAATATTATGACTTTCATATTGCATTATACAGGGTGTCCACCTAGTGCGCGTAAGTCCAATATCTGGGTTAATAAAAGAGATAACTTATTTTTTTTTTTTCTACAGGGTTGTCTAATATCCCGAGCTGCACAAAATGAAAATATATTTACATATTCAGGGTGTTCAGTTTTCCTGGACAGGTACCAACTTCATTTTTTTAAATGGAAACCTATATTTTTTATGGCATTATCGAATTCTACGTAAAAAATTAGTGGGACTTTGTGCATAACACTGCTATTGAAATATTGATAGTTTTCGAGATATTTGACTTTTAATTTTTTTTCTTATGTTTCGTTACTTCTAATAGTTGACATAATTATGGTTGTATGACACCTAGAAATTATTTTTTTCAGAAACTGTAGAGTGAAGATGGCTCTTTCGAAAAACGTATCAAAAGTTGACCTGCGATATACAGGGGGCAACAGAAATCGTGCCAAACCTGATGGTTTAAAATTTAAAAAATCTCGACTTTTTCAAATGGAACACGCTGTGTTTTATGATTTCATTAGATGCCTTTCTGTAGACTCTACAATTTTATAATAGCTTTCCCTATACCTAAGTTGCGTAGTTTTTGCAAAAAACCCACTTTTATGAAAAATACCCGATTTGCGCACTCCTTTGACGGAAAAAATATTGTAAGGCTATTTATTTTTATAAAATGTATTAGTTTACACTTCTTAAAATAAAAATAACTGAAAGATTTAGATAATTTCAGTTTAATAAACAAGTCTTTATGGAAAGTTACCATTTATTTGTAAATAAAAGTAAAAAATCATAAAAGCTCTACATGTAATTAAGAATTAGCAAAACTGGCGTATGCTTTAGAAGAAGTTCATGGGAATTATTTGCTAGCAGCACGTATTTATAGAGATTCCCACGTGCTGACTGTTTTGAAAATGTGAAAGAAAGATTTGAAAGAACAGCAAATGGGAATTATGAGAAAACTACCAGGAGACATGGGAGTAACAACGATAATATTTAGTTTAATGTTGTGGTTTCTGCTGTTGATAATTCCCATGAACTTCTTCTAAAGCATACGCCAGTTTTGCTAATTCTTAATTACATGTAGAGCTTTTATGATTTTTTACTTTTATTTACAAATAAATGGTAACTTTCCATAAAGACTTGTTTATTAAACTGAAATTATCTAAATTTTTCAGTTATTTTTATTTTAAGAAGTGTTAACTAATACATTTTATAAAAATAAATAGCCTTACAATATTTTTTCCGTCAAAGGAACGTGCGCAAATCGGGTATTTTTCATAAAAGTGGGTTTTTTGCAAAAACTACGCAACTTAGGTATAGGGAAAGCTATTATAAAATTGTAGAGTCTACAGAAAGGCATCTAATGAAATCATAAAACACAGGGTGTTCCATTTGAAAAAGTCGAGATTTTTTAAATTTTAAACCATCAGGTTTGGCACGATTTCTGTTGCCCCCTGTATATCGCAGGTCAACTTTTGATACGTTTTTCGAAAGAGTCATCTTCACTCTACAGTTTCTGAAAAAAAATAATTTCTAGCTGTCATACAACCATAATTATGTCAACTATTAGAAGTGACGAAACATAAAAAAAAAAAAA
This sequence comes from Pogonocherus hispidulus, assembly GCA_963924545.1. Classification (NCBI taxonomy): domain Eukaryota; kingdom Metazoa; phylum Arthropoda; class Insecta; order Coleoptera; family Cerambycidae; genus Pogonocherus; species Pogonocherus hispidulus. Next base: position 3,120,852 of record OZ004698.1, read on the forward strand.
TTAAAAGTCAAATATCTCGAAAACTATCAATATTTCAATAGCAGTGTTATGCACAAAGTCCCACTAATTTTTTACGTAGAATTCGATAATGCCATAAAAAATATAGGTTTCCATTTAAAAAAATGAAGTTGGTACCTGTCCAGGAAAAACTGAACACCCTGAATATGTAAATATATTTTCATTTTGTGCAGTTCGGGATATTAGACAACCCTGTAGAAAAAAAAATTAAGTTATCTCTTTTATTAACCCAGATATTGGACTTACGCGCACTAGGTGGACACCCTGTATATCTCGTCCTATGACTTAGAACTCGTAATTCTAAATTCCCAAATTAATAGATAAGTTGGGATTACAAGAGATAAGCCGTAATGATGAATTATTACGAATTATAAATCGTAATTACGAGTTACAAATAGAGTTAATCATCTCGTAATTTCGGCAATCCTAATTACGAGTTATATAATTAATTACATCGTTACTTATTTTGATAAATATTCCATCCATCTCGAGACGTGATTTTATATAATTACCTCCTACAAACACGGTGATATTTAGTTTATTTTATATAGCTTTATAAAAGCATCTATAAAAAATTACTAATGAAGGTCCCACAACCCCAGTAATAGCTTGAAGGGGGCAAACAACACAGTTCCTTTTTCGAATTTCCATTCATTACCAAAATCGGATTCCTCTTGAACGATTTCTCTTATCTGACTGAAATTAATGCCAAAAGGCAGGAAAGAATCGTTCCACACTCTCTCCTGAACAAGTAGAGGAGACCGCTTCCCAGGGAAAAACAAAGCCAGCAGGAAAAGCCACTTCTGATGCATTAATCAGGACTTTTTTCAAGTTATAAGCTATTATTAGGTCTGCGTAGCAGTGGGAAGGGTCTGTCAAGGCTACAAGTGTTTGAGTGTTTATTATTTAATCTAATTTAGAAGTTTGAATAAGTACGTCCGTTCCACGAGTCAGTTTTGCAACCGGTTATAGTCCAGATCGGTTTTACTACACATGTTATCCATTCCAATAGTTAGTTTTTACGAAGGCGTAGAAGGGCCACAATAAAAATAAAAATTTTAAAATTTAAAATTCTGAGTTTTATCTCAGAATTCTGACTTTTATCTCAGAATTCTGACTTATAACTCAGAATTATGACTTATCAACTCAGGATTGTGAGGTAAAAGACCGTATTGTATAGAAATGGTTGGTAAAAGTGCATTTTGCTGTTAGTTTTCGATCTGTGACTGTCTCCAATTGTCAGACTGATAGTAGCACATACACAGTAGCACAAGAGGGCACTACGGTGTTTCTAAACACTACTAATTATTGATATGCTTTTTTCGAATTTTTTACAATACTTAGAGAAAGGACACCTTACGAGTATGTCTTATATTTCTTTAAGCTAAAACCCAAATAATCATTTTTAATGCGTAAAAATGTATAAAGAAGAAATCTCTTGTATCTGTCAATTTTTTTTAAATGCTAAATATCTCCGAAACGGCTAGGTTTCAGTTTATGGTATGCTATAGCATTCGACTTTATACAGGGTGTCCACCTAGTGCGCGTAAGTCCAATATCTGGGTTAATAAAAGAGATAACTTAATTTTTTTTTCTACAGGGTTGTCTAATATCCCGAGCTGCACAAAATGAAAATATATTTACATATTCAGGGTGTTCAGTTTTTCCTGGACAGGTACCAACTTCGTTTTTCTAAATGGAAATATATATTTTTTATTGCTTTTTCGAACTAAACCCTTGATTTTAGTAGGACTTTCATCAGCCTTCCCTATACCTAACTTAAACTGTTTTTGAAATATTGACGGGTGAATATTGACATTTTTGCAACTTTGACACCCTGTAAAATCTAAACGGTTTGAGATCAAGCAAAACGGTTTGCACATTCCTATCTTAACTTTTCATAAGCTATCGTTTGGTACTAATTTCAAATTTATCCAGGAATTAAAAATTTTCAAAATTTTCAGAAAATTTTAAATTTTTGGATAATTCTGAAATTAGTACCAAACGATAGCTTATTAAAAGTTAAGATAGGAATGTGCAAACCGTTTTGCTTGATCTCAAACCGTTTAGATTTTACAGGGTGTCAAAGTTGCAAAAATGTCAATATTCACCCGTCAATATTTCAAAAACAGTTTAAGTTAGGTATAGGGAAGGCTGATGAAAGTCCTACTAAAATCAAGGGTTTAGTTTGAAAAAGCAATAAAAAATATATATTTCCATTTAGAAAAACGAAGTTGGTACCTGCCCAGGAAAAACTGAACACCCTGAATATGTAAATATATTTTCATTTTGTGCATCTCGGGATATTAGACAACCCTGTAGAAAAAGAAATTAAGTTATCTCTTTTATTAACCCAGATATTGGACTTACGCGCACTAGGTGGACACCCTGTATAGTTTAACGCTATTTAATACAATGTACAAATATACAACATATTCCATTAAAAAATATATGTTTGCAACTATTAAAGAAATACTCTGTACATCCCATAAAAACAGATTGTTTCTTTGGGAGGTACCTAGTGGACTCGATGAAAAATATTGCAACATGATTGTCTAAGGGGCATCTTAAACTTATTTTGTTACGTTGGTATTCAAAATGTGCATTAAACTAGTGGGTAACTTTAGTTTTACAATCACTTTTATTGGCTCAAATATCAAAAAGTATTATTAGGGACTTTTTTAGAAAAAAAACGGATGACGGATTCTTATTTAGGATAACTTAAAACGTACCTGTACCAATTTTTTATTGTTAGTTTGTAATAGTGTATATAGTAATAGTGTATAATTTGTATCAGTGTCAAAAATAATATTTTTTTTTCTTAGACACCCTGTACTTTAGAACACAGATACAGGTACAAATTGGTACAGGTAGGTTTTAAGTTATCCTACATAAGATTCCGTCATCCGTTTTTCTTTAAAAAGTCCCTAATAATACTTTATAAAATTTAATTCAATAAAAGTACATTTACACATCGGTTCAATTCGGTACAAATCGGTTCAAGTAGGTTTTAAGTTATTCTAAATAAGAATCCGTCATCAGTTTTTCTCCAAAAATAATCTCTAATAGGTAATACTTTCTGAAATTTGAACCAATAAAAGTGGTCGTAGCCTGGTAATGATTACAGTTCAAAAATAAAGTTACTTACTCGTTGATTGCACATTTTGAATACACAACATAACAAAAAAAAAAATATCAAAATCCGCCAAGAATTAGTTACAAGGGTGGTAAGGCCTTAACGTGGACGAGACTTAAAAGAGCGAGATTTTTTATATTGAAATAAATCAATCAATGCATTACTACATTAAGTTACCAGAATTCTGAGATATAAGTCAGAATTCTGAGATAAAAGGCAGAATTCTGAGATAAAAGTCAGAATTCTGAGATAAAACTCAGAATTTTAAGTTTTAAAATTTTTATTTTTATTGTGGCCCTTCTACGCCTTCATAAGTTTTTTAGCCGAAGATGTACTCAAGATAAAAAAAAATAATAAATGATAAAAGCCGAGGTACATAACAGTACAGATATAGGTAATAACTATAATAGTTTTTAGACATTAATAGGCGTTTTTAACTCAAGAAGCCAAAAAAACCGTGCATACAAAATAACTGTTTTAATTAAGAATTTTTTCGGAAAAAGTGATCTTTCCGATGACTAGACTGAAGACTATCCGAAAAATTGCATAGCAAATCAATCGCAAAAGCGCGAGTTTAGTGATTGTGAACATAGAGTTTTCGTGTTATAATATGATTTATTCAGATATAAATAATAAAAAAAATTGATAAATATAAAAAACTCGAAATATGTTGTATTTTTATAGCGCCCCGTAAAAACGGCTATCTACCAATCACCTTCCCGAGGCAAAAAGTCTCCCAAATCAGCTTCAGACGTGTATTTACAACCAATTTAATCTCTTTTGTAATCGAAGATCTGCGAGGATGCAATCGGTAAAAAAGTTAATGGCAATTCGAGAAAAAAGCGGTAGCTCGAAAACAACGGTTTAATTGAACAAAGTGGATGTTATTTATCAAAAGTCGATCCGTCCGGAGGTAGAGCGACTTAATAAGGGTTTTTAGACGGTGCCTATACACTGAAAAAAGAGTTTATTTGCTCTACTCGTCAGTAATATTACGCTAAACAGAAAATTGTAAATAAAATTCACATATCTCGATCCTCTCAACCATCGGAGACATTGGAAATAATAACAATATTAAATGAAATGCTACTGAATTAAGCGAGTACGGTATTATAACTGAACGCTCCCAATTATTCTTCACGCGAGCGCTGCGCTATCGCCCGTCCAACTCGCTCCTTTTTAGAGGTAGCCATCTATATAGGCACCAGTATTCGCGCTATAAACTTGAGCGAGCCGTAATACTTCACTCGCGCTTTTTAGAAATTATATTTTCCCATTCTTTTTCATTCCTAGGTTTTTGATTTCTCAATACAAAAAACGAGATGTTTTGTCAGATGTTTAATTAAATTTGGCTGTACAGGGTGACAATAAGCTCTATTTATGTTTTTGCAAATTCTAAGAAAACTAACAGGAAAAGATGTGATAACTTATACTTTTTTAAAACAGAAGGAGATGAGGTATATGAATCCTTAAGCAACCATTCTTGCCATTTAAAAAAATAAGGTTATGTAATATTGAAAAGGGAAATTATGTCCAGACAAAATAGATTAATTTATCTATTAGTAAATGTATTCAATCAATTAAGCAGTTAAAGCCTAAAATGACCATGGGTCCTGATCTCATACCTGCCTTCCTTATTCGAGACTGCGTTTCTGTATTCTGTGAACCGCTGCATATTTTATTTAATTTAATTTTGTCAACTTGTACTTTTTCAAGTTACTAGAAGGTGTCTAGAGTATGTCCAGTCTATAAAAAGGATGACAGGAATGAAATTGGAAACTATCGACCGATTGCTATTCTGTGCAATTTCAGTAAAATTTTCGAAATTGCTCTACAACGCATTCTGTCGTTTCACGTAAAAAATATTATACTGCCCGAACAACATGGTTTCATAGAAGGTCGATCAACGGTCACCAATTTAGCATGCATTACTCAGTATATAAGTGAAGTTATCGATCAGGGTGGTCAAGTTGATGTCATTTATACTGATTTTTCTAAGGCCTTTGACAGGCTGGACCACGGACTACTCCTATCCAAACTTAACTCCGTTGGCTTCTCCCAGGAGTTATTACACCTAATGAATTCATATCTTCGCGACCGAACTCAGTTTGTCCAAATATCCGGTGTCAAGTCTGTCAAATTTGCCCAAACGTCTGGAGTGCCGCAGGGTTCCATTCTTGGACCATTACTATTCGCAATCTTTATTAATGGCAACACGGCCAACCTGAGTGTACGATATTTACTGTATGCTGGTGATATGAAAATTTTTTGCTCTATTGACAATGAGTTAGATGCATTAAATCTTCAAAATAACTTAGATTTATTAAATTCGTGGTGCACCTTAAATAAACTGCCCTTAAATGCTGCCAAATGTAATGCAATGACTTTTAGCCGACGTTACTTAGCCAATACAGGCTGGATGGGTGTGTGCTTGTGAGACCTGATTGTATTAAAGATCTGGGAGTTATTTTTGATCCTAAACTTTCTTTCACTATACATATTCAACGTATGGTGGCTAGTGCATATAGGAGCTTGGGCTTTGTTGTACGTAACATGAGAGATTTTCGAAATCCCGGCACACTTTGTACGCTCTTTACCACTTTTGTTCGTTCTAAGGTGGAATATGCTTCCTTGGTTTGGAGTCCCATTTATAATAATCATGTATTATATATTGAGAAAGTACAACGTAGGTTTTTCAAATCCGCTGCATTTGTGCTAGATGGTTACTATCCAATAAGAGGATTTCCTCAGCAAAGTTTCTATGACCGCTTTAACATCAATAGCTTACAAAAAAGACGTCAGTTGAACTCTGTCATTTTTCTCTATAAAATTCTTAATAATAAAATAAATTGTCAGAATATATTGGAAATGATCGATTTTCACGTACCTCTACGGAATACTCGAAATCAGCACCTTCTCTCAATTAAAAAGCTCACCCATCTATCAAATGATTACTAACTATGATGAAATTGAGTCACGGGTTGATATACTTTTTTCCAATATCAACCAGATTAAAATGTGTTACTCTACATCACTTTAAGCTTTTTGTATGTGTGTACATTTGTTAGTCTGTATAGAATTAAGGACGTTGTGACCGTGCTTTTATAAATGTATTATAATGTATGTATAGTATATTATTTTTCTTTGTTAGTTATTACGAATATTTCTGTATTTTATGTTTTTCTGTTTTATGTGTGATTTGATTTTTGCTTTTCTTACACTTGCATGTGTACTGTTATTTTTCTGTTGTAGCCTTATCCTGTTACTGGGCATATTGCCCGTTGGGTATTGTAGTAAATAAAATAAAATAAATGTAAACGATAAAAGGCTACGTCCTTCAAAACAATCCTTGGATAATGAGTAAAAAGCGTATGACATTTAACATAATTGTCTTATATAACAAATGTTATAACCTCAATTTTGTGTCAATATTCCACAAATATCACGTTATTTAATTTCAAGATTCAAATTCTATAAAGAATAGTTGTTGATCAGTCACGGAATATTTCATTTAAATCACACAAAGTGAACATGATACATACTGTGTTACAATTCACGAAAAACTTCTCTCCGTGTAGAGCGCTTTTACATTTTAATTAAATTTCGTCTAATAACGACATTACATTATGGGCTTCCATCTTATTAAAATAGGTCTTTGTCAGCTGGAAAAGATCTTGTCGGAATAATTACTCGTAGAGGACGAACATACGCGACAGGAGAGGAATTTGGTTAATTTAGATATCGTTCTTTTTATTGCGAACCATTTAAAGGAAATATTGCCGTCTAATGGCATACCCCTTATTAACTGAGAGCCAATAAAGGTCCTCTGTAATGACTTGACTAATGAAAATTAATATCAAATGGAAGATAAGATTCTATACGTTTCTTTCGCAAACGATATAGGTATTCTTAACTAAAAAAAATGCAACAAAATGCGTTTTTTCGTCAGCTAAGTACAACATATAATAATTGTTACCTGTGGTTACCTAAATTGACATTTGGTATAAGTTATACAAATGTCAATTTAGGTAACCACAGGTAACAATTGTATGTTGTAGTTAGCTGACGGAAAAACGCCTAAAGTTAGGTAAAAGGCAGTTAACACAGGTTCGCTACTTGTTGTAAATGTTTTTACTAAAATTACCATGTCCATAACAAAGGGGGGCAGGTGAGGTCACTGTCCTCTTGCCAGTGACATCATAAGTCAAATTTACATAGGGGGGCCCTTTCAAGGTTGGTGCCTAATTTAATACTCATAGGTTTAAAAATTACTGTTAAGGTTCAGATTTCTTTAAATTTCGATTTCGAACCAATTTATAAAATACTAAACTTCAGATAGTCCTGTTGCTATTTATTATTTCAATTACTGAACTCTGCTGTTTACAGCATATACTCAGCAACAAGAAAATAAATAGTAAAAAAACACAAAACAAAATGTATTATCACACACAACACAAAACAGTTTCTTTTGCGTTTGCCACTATTACAGCTACAAATTGTAAATCTTAAAGCAAAAATATTATGGGTGCTTCACTCCAAGGTTCCTTCTGTCCTAAATTATAACCAACGTCACTAACACTTTATCAAAATTGTTAATAAAGTTAATAAAGAGATATCAAGAAATTGAATCTTTTTTTTTTAATTTTCCGTCAGCCGTTTCTAAATGATGATAGAAATAGCAATCAGCTAGTTTACTGCTGGTAAATTGTGAATTATGGTAGCATTAGGTTCCAGGGTAAATTTCATTATCGAGTTTAAAAATGCATCCGAGACTCGTGAAGCCTGAGAGGCGGGAGGGCAAATTAAATGGGATTGCCTCTGGGCCCTAGATTGCTTAATAAATACTGTTCTCTGCAACGACCGCCGCCTTATTTGTCGCTAGACCTACAAAGTACTCAAGGTAGTCAATCGAGGCAGCAGTCAGGATTATAAGAGGTAGTTTCTAAAGCGCATCCAAGCTTTTGCTCAACGGAATATTCGTTTGTATCAACCTATAAGGATATAATGGGTACATCGCAGAAAGAAGTTTCATTTCAAAGTATTACAAGTTGGGTGAAAATAAGTTTACAAATAGAGTAGAAGTGAAAATTATTATAGTATAATGAATAATAAGTGTTTTATTCTTCATCTTCATCTTCAAGCGTTATAACATCTAAAAGGTGTTTTTTTCTCAATACATATCTCTACGTATTTTAAGCTGTTGAATATCAATCGAATTTCAGGATTACTCCATCACGTAAGGATTTTTTTAATCCCAAGATACAACAAAAATACCTTGATATACTAACCGAGCTTCCGGGATAACACTGTGTAGCAATTAGGTCCACACTTTTCTGTAAGTTTCTCTACACACGATCATGTGAAAATGAAAACAATTGACCGTTGAGAGCGAGAACTACCACCAACACCGCGTCATGGTGGAACAAGGATCTTACGAAATTGAGAGCACAAACTACGAAAATTATTTAAGAACCATGAATATAGGGGAGTGGGAAACTTACAGAGTTACCCTCACTGAATATAACAAAAAAAACATCCTCTGTCGCTGTGCCTGCCTCATGGTTAAGAGACACAACCATCTGGCTGCAACATTTCTCCTGCCCGAGCATATTAGAGAGCTTCCACTAGAATGGGTGTTGGCCTATGCGCATAGCACGGATCTCTTCCAATAGCTCTCGACTAGCGGCAGCCACAATGGGTCGAAAGGTCTGAGTGTTGCGGGTAACCGCACAGCCTTCCAACAACAACAAGAGGGGCTCGTGAAGGAACTTCTATGGGAAAATTTACAATGTTTTCCAATGTGCAATGTACACATTCCAGAAAATGATCTCAAGGAAACTTCTATAAAGCTCAGGAATCTTAAGACACTAAGTGTCTATATACAAAAAAGGGAAACTAGTCTTAAACGTACACTTTCCTGGATCGAACATAAAAATGTAGATGAAAATGATGGACTGGGGCATCAACAGATTGTTACTACATGGGCTCGTAGAGTGGACTGAGTCGCAGACTGTAGTGGATCAGTCACGGATAAGATGGGCCTTTTGACTCATTTAGTCAGTCTCCAGAAGCTGACGCTGTTTTTCCTGCACTGTAACAGCAGGGAATAGAGGCGTTGGCTTCCATTTTGCATCATAACTTTAGACCCAACATTGCATGACTATATATTGCAGCGTACAAACTAAACAATGTGACTTTTATTCCTAAGACATTATATTAGGGTTGAATTGTTGAGGGGCTAACCCTCTAAATCGAAACCAATTTGCGTATCAACTTGATCGGTCAGTTGATACAGCACTGCACCACCTAGTTTCTGAGTATTTCATTTGTAAAAATATGAAACTATAGCTATAATGACATGTATCAACAATTTGGAAAACAGAAATTTTGTTCATAGTTGAAAATAAAATACATATACCTATTTCTGCATTTCTTATAGTAAATTGTCCCTATAGAAAACATTCAAATTTGCCCTTCCACAGTAGTTGCATCTATCTGCACTAATTTCCTTATTGATGCAACTGCATCGCACGTGACATACTAATAGCAGGAGGCCCACGAAGCGGCAGGAGATTGGTAATCAGAGTTAGAGCTCTGTAATGAATCAGTTGGGATTTGCGTTAAAGATTTATGAGTAGTAATAGCGACGTTAGCGAGATGCAGGTGATTAATACTGGATTGACAGGCGATGGGTTAACATATCTGAATGCATAAATCTTGGCAAACGCTGCGATATCGGGATGAGATTGCAATTACATGCTACTTGTTACGGCTTGAAGCTGGTTTCGGCCTTTATCCTTCATACGGGTGTTTTTACAATCCAATTTGTCTAAAATTACACATTACGATTCAAAAGTTAATGTGAATGATACCTATGTTATTCTTCACACAGGCTTTACCGCTATTTGGAATGGAGTATTTCACTACTAGTAGCATATAAACCACACAATATGGCAGAATATTGTAACAGGTTGAACTTGGTAAACTACTCTTAATAATGACAGCGACATCTACAGTTTAATTACTGAACTTGCATCATTTATTCCCCTGTAGCGTCTCTGTCACTCACATATATTTCAACCCCTCGTATAAATTGCGCTACTTTAGGTAATGTGAACCTATTATAGCAACTTTATCCGCTTCCCAGTGATTGTCCTGTCAGGAACAGGTGTCCTCTGCCCCCATCGCCATCAATGACAGCCCCAATGGATCGCCGAGACCCGTACCGAGTAGTTCCAGATGACCGACGTGTCCTTTTTACGATTATTATCGCTCGTATTCACCGACGTGATTAATTATGGGGTTTATATATGGAGCTGTCACCGCGAGGTTCGGAAGGGGGAGGAAAGAGTAAATTTACCCCCCCGTGAACAGTTCGAACGCTGCTGGGGCAATTGTTTCGTATTCAAGTGGCGCTTGAAATAAAAGAGAAGGGGGGAGCTGGTCATTTTTGTGAATAAATGGAAAATTATATATTTTTATAGATTTAGATGCAGTGGTTAAGGCATTTATTATTAAAATCCAGGGCAAAATGATTAAAAACCTGACCATAAGGTCAGGTTTCCGTTCCTGTCCGTTCAATTGTCATTAGTTTTTTACTATATTACTATATCTTAGATGATGAGATAATAAGATACCTGTGAAATGAAGATAGACTTTTCTTCATCATAAATTCAGTACTATATAAGACAGACCGATAAAACCCCAGATCAGTCTATCCATAGGGGGCTGATCTACTCAAATATGGCCTAGATATGAATCAACTGGGGCGGTTTCTATTAGTGCTATTACACCATAAAACAGGTGCAGTCTATGTCGTTTGTTTACTTCTTATTGATAACCAAATGAATCGAGTGGAATCCTTATTGTTGTGGCTAGTGTATATGCTAAAATATCCCATTAATTATATTGAATACAATTTGAATTTAAATAAACAAACACAAACAAATATTTGTAAGTTGTAACGTTTTTCTTCCTTTGCGTCCTACTCAAATAGTTAAGCTATATACATTTTTAACCTCCAAAAAATGCAGATAGTAGGTGTATCTGAGTGCTACTAATTGTCTTGCTTGAAGACAGTTAAATAAATACTACTTATGAATAAAATGTCAACTAAATACTTGGAGATATTTTGTAGATATTTTTGTGGGGATTTTTAATTTCAACCATACATATTTTTATAGAACCCTCAGTATATTTATGAGATCTAGAGTGTATATGTCTCTTATATGTAAATTTTAAATGGGTCGATAATTATTAGTAACGTATATTTTTTAAGTGTACCATAAGTTTTATACTATACTGGATACATTTAAAGTTTTATACTATAGTTTAGTAAGACCTAAACTTGAGTTTGCATCAATTGTTTGGTCCAGTGAATACGAAACTAAGTACATTAGCTATATTTGAGAAAATTCAAAATAAGTTATTACGACATTTGTATTAAAAAAAACACAAGGTTTTCCTCGTTTTGATACAGTACAATCAACTGAACTTAGAAAATCGAGAGTTGGTACTACCGGTAAAACCGGAAGTGGCAGAAAGATAATTTTTTGGCAAAACGTGACGTTTCATAAGTACTTCCACCATGCAAAATTTGAAAATTGTAAATAAACCATGAGGGGGAAAGGAGGGGGTACACCATGACACACTGTGTAAGTATAATGATTCAATTAAGTTTAAATTTTCACTATTAGGTATACCTAACCTAATAAAGGCACAATATCTTGCTAGTGTCTATAATAGTGGGGGGGATACAAGGAAAATTTAAACGCCATTAAGTCGTAATATTTGAATAATTTCATTAATACTATATCTATTACGTAATTTTTTATGTTTAATCCGTATAAATAAATGTACAGGGTGATCCAACGCTGTGGCAAAGCTCGATTTCTCCCCTGTCATTTTTTTAAAAAAGGTATTCCATTTAAAAGAAATTGTGCATATCTTGCCCCCTAGCTATATTCGCACCATTTTTTTTTTTTCTAAAGAAATATGGAGGAGAAATCCAGCTTTTTTATTTATTAGGTATTTTTTTATGTTTAATACATATGTACAGGGTGATCTAACGCTGTGGAAAATCTAGATTTCTCCTCTGTCTTTCTTTTAGAAAAGGTGTTCCATTTAAAAAAATTTAACCTTGGTATGCCCTTCAATGGTGAATCACCCTGTACAGACAAAATTATTTTTAAATTGTGCATATCTTCATGTACATATCTGCAGGAATATGGAGGAGAAATCGAGCTTCGTCACAGCGTTGGGTCACCCTATATACACAGTTAAATAAGTTAATAAAAAAATATACCTTAAAAACCCTTCATATAATTTCGACAGAATGTTATTTTCTAAAAAATAACATAGAATTGAATTAAAAGTTCATGGATATTAGAAACAATAGCTAACATTCATTCACAGTTATATACGTAGGTACTATTTTTATTTTGACCAGACTGAAGATAACTATCGCTTTGGAAATTGTCTAAAAATATAGTTAGCAGTTCATTAGTTCACTAGGATGAACAACTGAACGGACAGGCGGTCGATAATATGCGGCTAAACATGCGTGGGTGCATTATCCGAAGTGACAGCTTCAATGTGTTCAATTAAGTGAAACTAAAGGCGCAAAAGTCAACTCAAAAATAGTTATAAAGATTCAGCAATTCCACAAATAGGTGTAAAATTTCCATTTGGGTCAATAAACCGATGCCATATCGAACTTACGCTTTTTTAAATGGAATGACGTATTTGTTATTTCAAATTTTAATTCGAATTTTCATTCGAATCGAGATCCTTTTTCCGAATTCGCCAATATAGGGTTTACTAGTATTATACAGAGTGGTTCAGAAAATATGAGCATTATTTGTTATATTGGAAAATATGAGTATTATTTGTTATGTTGGCAGGCAGCGCCCTCTAGCGGTTACAAGAAAAGTAACAAGACCTGCTTTCATGACTCTAAATATGCATAAAAAAGCCCTTTCTAATGAGACTAAGTTTGTTAGATTCTGATTATCCTGGACCGAGTTATTAACGTTTAAAGGAAAGAAACCACTTTATTTTAAAAGATAGAAAAAAATAGTTGCACAAAGATGTTTAAAATTTCCTCTGGATTAATATTTGCTTATTTCTGGTATTACTTTATTAGGCAAATTTTCGAGAAAAGTTCACTTTTCCAGTTGGCCGTGGATGTTATGTCCCCTAGCGGGGGACCTTGAAGGAACTTATTTTAGGAACTTGAAAATAGTTTCCAGCGACATCTCTTGACCACATTTACTATTAAAATTTTTCGATAAGCGGTTTCCGAGCTACAGCCGGCGTTCTCTCTTATTTGCTCACCCTGTACCCATCCAGCCTAAATAACTACAAAAATTGTTGCTTATTCAATTCAAATGATTTTAATACCAGGTTTGGCATAATGTTAGGACCTTGTTCCATTTATTAGCTTATTTTTAACTGGAAACAGTTGCGTTGAGTTTTGAAAAATGTAATCTACTCAAATATATAAACATTCTGTGTGAAAGAGTCTGTAAAATAATCTTCCTTTTTTCTTTTTCTTTCTTACACAGAAACAAACATGAAAAGGACCTGCCAAAAAAATTATGGGATATATTTTTGTGCCTGCCTTATTTTATGTTAACAAATTATGATCCTTTCGGATGTCAGTACAATTTTCTAGTTTTATTTTTATTTTCCCTGAGCCTAGATATTGATTCAGTGTACAATTATATACTGAAATGGGTCAACTGAAAATGCAGGAAACGTACGGCTCCTGCCGTATCACTCAACTGGTTGTCCTGCCGGAGGCAGAATCCTACTCGAGACAAGATTGTCTCTATCTGTTGCATCTTCTTGGGTTTTCGTGCGGAATGGGAACTTCAGCGAGTTTTGAGACGATAATTAATATATGGCAGTTATAAATAAATACATAAAACATATACAGGTTAATTTTTTTGGGTGGGTGTCTGTTACAAGTATCTCGAGAACGGAAAATTACTTTGATCTGAAAATTAGGCAACGTGCATTCTGCGATAAGATCTATTTATGGAAAATATTTTCCAGGTGAATGTACTTCCGGAAATACCGGAAGTTGACCCTAACTTCGTTATTTTGAATGGAATACCCTATATATTGTATCATTTCTGGATTCTACGTAAAATTCTAAACACATTTCATGTAGGAAGTCCTATACCTAACCTCAACTGTTTTTGAAATATTCACAGGTGAATATTGGCATTTTTTAACTTTGACACCACTCCCATTTTCATTTGTGTGGATCCGTCAACAAACAAAACATGCGCTACTAGGCTGACATCAATCCTCGAGAATTGCATCAAAGGCCTTTGCATTCACCTAAAGTCACAGTGTGGTGTGCAATTTCCTCAGCTGGAATTATTGGTCCCTGGTTCTTTGAGGAAAATGAAGTCGCAGTGACAGTGAATTCGGACCGGTATGTAAACATGATAAAGGATTTTTTTTCCACGGCTAGATGACTTGGACTTAGGGGACAATTAGTTCCAACAAGACGGTGCAACGGCACACACTTCAAGAGCATCGATGGCTGTTTTGAGGGAACACTTCCCAGAGCGCCTCATCTCAATTAGGAGCGATTTGGAGTGGCCGGCCCGCTCTCCCGATTTGGCCCTTTGTGATTTTTTTCTATGGGGTTTTTTGAAATCCCGTGTTTATGTGAACCGTCCAAGGACCCTACAAGATTTGAAAAACAACATCCAGGAAGAAATTGCCAACATAACGCCTGCTATGCTGGCAAGAGTCATGACAAATGCCAGAAATCGGTTTACTCAGTGTATGGAGAATAAGAGACGTCACCTATCTGATTTGATCTTCAAAACTATGTAAAACAAAACTTTAGGCATGCGCCTACGTTATAAAAAAACAAATAAAAATGTTCTGATTCATACAATGGGTTTTATTAAGTTTTGAAAAAAGGAAGTTATGCTGCCGCACCCTGTATATACTGACGGCACGTTTGTGATCTCGAAAGATGAAAGTTCCGACGGAGAGTTGAGTAACTGATATAGTTATATTTTATAAACTTGCTCAAATGAACCTACATCAATAATTTAACAAATACGTTTCATCTTAACAGTGGAGCTATTTACGTCACTAAAGAACTTGACATACTGAATTTTCGTATATACGTAATTACAAATTAATGTAATCATTTGAAAAGTTTCAAGTCGGCTACACCGGCCATGAGGCCACATTAAAAAGCGAACATTTTAAATTAGGCAGCACCACACTGCTTTGAAAGAATTAATTATAGATAGCGTGAAATGAACAACGTTTGTCTGACTCTATGTAGGCCGTCCGTTTGTCCAAAGTGTACTGCTCGTAACTCTAATTGGGCATATAAAATTTGTAGCTCGCACGAGTGCAGCTTAAAGTGCGCAGAATTAACGTTGCAGCGATCAGTAAATTTTATAGGCCGTTGGATGGCTGGTTTTACTGCCACTCAGAAATGATGCATGTAGGTCGCTGGGAAATTGTCTGCGGAATTAGAATTAACGTTATATTCTTGGGAATATTCCCACTACGGAGCAGTTTCGGGAAAAAACTTGTAATATATAAATGCAAATCATGGGGCTGCCGAGGAAATTGTGTTTGCAGGTTTCTCGGAACAATCCCGAGGTAGGAAAGACTCGAGATTGACGGAGATACTAAATAGGTCAACAAAAAGAAATACTGTGCTAGTAAACAACATAATATATGACAACTATCGTATTAACAACACTTTGAAAATTAACAATATTGTCTTTTACATATTTCCATTTTTACATACACGACGAAGACGACGTTTGATTTTCTATGTTGTTTTGTGACATTGCTATCTAACTATCTGTTAAACAGAAATCAGGTCATCTAGTATCATATAGATTTCGGTCTGTCACATTCGAACCTCAGTTAGAGATGCCTCAAGGATTCCTTCTTGGTCCTCTGTTTCTTATTATGTTTATAAATGACATAAGCCTGGACCTCTCATGTCACCCAATGTAACGGTCTCGTTTTTAGTAACTAAGAAAATATCTTTCTTAGTTCATTCAAATTAATATTTCTTATCTCATTATGTGTTTTTACCTTCTTGTTACACGCCAATCCTGTATTTAAAGTATTCTATGTATTCGGTGTATATTAAGTGCTTATAATCCCGACTTCACGGTCTGTGGTTGTGCATTAGGTCTATCCATACATAGTCCTAGGTTACATAAACTAAAGTTCAGAACAATATAGTGACGCCATCTCATGTTAAGAACGGGAGCGGATGGAGGACGTAGGAGAACGAGAGGGAGGGCAAAAAGAATGGCGAAGATTGGCATTGGCGAGAGGTTGAGTGAATTTAGCAGCTCCCAAAGTTTTAAGAAAAAAGCTCGAAAAAGCAAAGATAAAAGATGAATTAATCTTAGTAAACGAATCCTACTATTCCCTAATTTGATTACGAGAAAATAATCATTTCAGTATGTTGATTTGTGAATTAGCAGCAGAACGTATGAACAACGTTAACCCCGAAACCAACTGTTCTTATGTAAGACTTTATTACTTATTTTGGAAGTGCATCTTAAACCACGTTACATATACCGTGCGTAAGACTAACTTACCCTATGCATAGGTTGTGTGTGCGAAGGAATTTAAGGGCCCTTACTGTTATCTCGCGGACTGTAAATATCTAAAAACTGCATTTTTTGGTAGATCTTTAGTACAGCCAAACTACATTTTGTTGTTAAGCTTTATTGCTGTAAAACTTTCACTTCTTTTTGTACCTTTGAGTGTGTATGTTCTAATATTTAGATTTAGGTGTGTCTTTTATGTATGTACCGTTCGTAAATGTATAGTTGAGAGAATTATATTAAAAATTAACTTTGTTCTTGCCAAGTGTTTTTTTGCAATTGTCTTCACTTAGATAGGAACTCTACATTTACTCTGTACCATCAAAAAAGATCAATTGATGGCGCCCAAGTTTGGCCAGACAATAAAATAACCCTACCGTACTTCATTCTGCTCACCCCTGAGAGAGAATTTTATCGCTATAGTAAGTATTTTTTGTACCTTTATCTAAAAATAAAAAAGAAACTAACGAAGTTATCGTTATACAATTGGCGCCCAACGTGCTGTCAATTATTAATATATGTTGTACCTTTACCTATAAAACGTAAAAAACGAAATTTATCGTTATACCAATGCAGATGATCTATACTGTGAAATCTATTTCTGACTGCAGTATGGTTCAATCAGATTTAATCAAAATTTATGTTTGGAAAACAAATTGTTTTACTATACTTTAAATAATGTAACTCTAACTCGCATTACTAAAGCTGTAATTTTCGGTTGTTAATTCTATTGAACACAGAAACACTGGTTTCCTTAGTGTATCGATCATTAGGTTTTATTATTAAAAATTCGTGGCAATTGTCGAATCTGGAGTATGAAAGTTTAGTTTGCAGTCCTTGCTAAGAGGTAACGTATTGCCAGTAAGTAATGAAGGTATTCAAAGACCGAAAACCTTCAAGTATTCAAAGAATAATTTACCTTTTTGGAAGAAACACAACTCCAACACATAATGTAGTAGTCTCTATGATTATAGCTTACTTCAAGCGGTTATATAACTAAAAACTGCTAGCCCTAAGCTACCCCTTTCCCCTTAATCTGTTGGGGAATCCAGAAAGTTTGGCTATCGTGAACGTGCCAGGAATCTTAGTAGGTGAAAGACGAGCGAAAGCATATCGGAGTTAAAGAATCATTTCATCCCCAAGTTTCAATTGCTTGGATTATATTCGCAGATAAAATAAATGATGAAGGGAGGGTATTTCCAATATTTTTAAGTGGCAAAGCAAATATATTTTGTTAGTAGTAACTGGTTTGTTATTTTATTACTGTGGAATTGACATACCAGATGAACTAAAAAGATTTGTCTCATATGTAATCCTTGTTTATTTTTTATACAGTGAGGTTGTAAAAGGCTTTCTCGCTTTTGGGCCTCATCGGTAGGTAGATGTGATACAACCAACTACCCATACGGCTAGGTTCCTGCTAAGTTGAGTTAAGTTAGTATTGACAACAGCTATTGGTATCTCAGAAACGATAGATGGTATAGGTCGGTTGAAATTACAAAAAAGTTGCGCAATTTCTTGCTGAAATTAATTCTGCAATCAGAGGCGAGATATCTCTGCTGGTTCCTGAAACATTCTGAAAAATATGAAAAGAGCGTATTTCTATAATGGCTTGAAACTCCTTTGTTTCTGGACATATCATCATAAAATTTGGTTTTTAGCCAAATCACATAAGATAGAAAAAAACTAACTTGACCATCACAATAAGCAGGTCGACTTATGGCTAAAAATAAAACTTTATGAAGATATCTGCAAAAATAAAGGAGTTACAAGCCATTACAGAAAT
The DNA here is from genome assembly GCA_963924545.1 of Pogonocherus hispidulus. Lineage (NCBI taxonomy): Eukaryota > Metazoa > Arthropoda > Insecta > Coleoptera > Cerambycidae > Pogonocherus > Pogonocherus hispidulus. Next base: position 3,139,414 of record OZ004698.1, read on the forward strand.
ACCCACTTTTCATATTTTCAGGATATTTCAGGAACTAGCAGAGATATTGTAGGATTAGCTTCAGCAAGAAATTGCGCAGCTTTTTTGTAATTTGAGCCACCCTGCATCTTTTACCGTTTCTGAAATAGCAATAGTGGTAGCTCTTGAAAAAACACACTGTATAGAAGTAAAGATTCACAAACTACAAATCTAAATAAATGTTACCATTTGAGTAAGACTTGTTAATATAGAAACCGCTCCTCCACAAAGCAGGCATTTTCAATACAATACAATGATTAAAGATTTATACGTCTTAAAATGACGTTCAATTTCTATTTAATTATATCTGGCACGATGTCACCCGAATTTGACATTAAAAATATATCCTGAATCAAGTAATGACAATAAATTGCAAGTCGGAGAAGTTATGAGATGGACACAGCATTGCTAGTACAAAAAATAAAAACAACAATTACTGCTTTCGTTCTCGTTTTGTGCCTCCTCGCGAAATCTGGCAGCCTTTCATACCGCCTCCCTAAATCAGATCCTGATGGCAACAACTTCCTCTTCCTGCATCTGGAAATGAGCAGCCTTGTCAGAAATGCTACTGCGTCGGCGACCCTTTAAAAATATTTCATATAAGAGTGACAAACATTCCGATAAAGACGCAGGAAGCCGTGGAAAGTTTCTATGGTGTCTGGTCTGAATTTTCTACTGTAGGATTCATGTTAACAGTATTTTGAAATAAATAAAGGAAGTCGTTGAGAAAATGATTCCTAAAACCAGTGGAGATACGTCAAAATATTTACATCTATATCTGTAACAGATTACAAATATTAAAAATGTATATATTTTTCCATAATAGTATATAACACTACTACTACATGGTGAAAGGGTTTTTACTGACGGACAGAAGGATATGTCGTAGACTAGCCTCTCACCTTCTGGAGCCAGTAGAAACAGTTAATATAATACATACAGTGCTTTCGAAAAGTAACGAATAAATTCATTATTTTAGAAATTGAGAAGTTTTCGAAAAAATCCCCTGACACATCGATTTTGATTTTAAAAAAGGCACTTTTTGACATACGACCCATATTTGTGACGTCATCGTTGTTCGAGATATGACGTCATCGACAATTTTTTTAAATAGCAACCCCCAATTTTGACCACGCCATTTGAAAGAGCGTATCATTCTACATACGCATCGTCAAAAATCATGGTGCTACAACAAAAATTTCAAAAAAATAATGTTTGAAGATCTTAAAATTTAATTTTCACAATACTGACAATGATAATGATTATGTAAAAAATCGACTAAATTATATGTTCAAATTGTGCACCGTTCGCTGCCTGACAGTAGCCAAGACGATTAATAAATTCTTTATGGACATTATCTATAACTTCAGGAGGTATACGATGATCTCGTGACGAATTCTTGATTTCAAATCTTCTAAATTAACCGGTCTAGTAACGTATACTTTGCTTTTTAAGTATCCCCACAAGAAACAATCTAGGCGTGTCAAATCAGGCGATCTGGCTGGCCACTCAATCGGCCCCCTTCTCACTATCCAACGATTCGGGAACAGCTCATCTAAATAAGCACGGACAGATGCTGCATATTGCGGAGGTGCACCATCTTGTTGAAAGAACATGTCATTTCTTGGAAGATCACGTCCCTCTATATCTGGATATAAAGTTATAAAGCAGGAATGAGATCGTTTCGAAGAAAATCCAAATATCTTAGATTAGATTACCAGTTAGGTTGACGTCAAAGAAATAGGGACCCAGAATTCTTCCGTCGACTATGCCGCACCACACATTTACTTTCTGGGGACTTTGAGTGTGATACTCCATCATCCATCGGGGGTTCTCGGTAGCCCAATAACGGCAGTTTTGCCTATTGACATGGCCGTTCAAAACAAACGTAGCCTCGTCAGAAAAAATTACGTTTTTTACGAAATTATTATCATTATTGCATAGCTCTTGCATTTGCTCGCAGAATTGATTTCGCCGATCAAAGTCGTCTTCAGATAGCTCATGAACAAGGCATACCTTATAAGGATGATACTTTGCTTTTTTCATAATTTTGTGAACTGTGGACGCTGCCATATTGAAATCAGAAGCCAATTAGTGATGATTTTCTTGTATTGCCAACAAAACATTAACCTCATCATCTATTGATTTTGACAGTCGACCAGATTTAGGAAGATCACGAACATGTCCAAAGTTACGGTATTTAGACTTAATATTCCTTACCATGCTTTGGCTAATGGGATGTCGATCAGGATGAGTTTCATTGAACAATTCAACTACTTCTCTTTGGGTGCGTATCCTGTCTCCAAATCCGATCATGCAAAGAATTTCAATTCGTTCTCGTTCAGTTAATTTAACCATTTTTTTTTTATAAAATGACAAACTTACTACTCAATAAACACTTCAAACGCAGTGCTTTTGCCAAACAAAAGATAAGAACTAAAGAAATAACTCAAAAAACAGAAAAAACTATTTAATAATGTACGATTTCAAGTTTTTATCTGACAGCAATAAAAAACATTCTCGGTCGCTAAGGCTACTGTCAGGCAACCATAATTTTTCATGATGCGTATGTAGAATGATACGCTCTTTCAAATGGCGTGGTCAAAATTGGAGGTTGCTATTTAAAAAAATTGTCGATGACGTCATATCTCGAACAACGATGACGTCACAAATATGGGTCGTATGTCAAAAAGTGCCTTTTTTAAAAACAAAATCGACGTGTCAGGGGATTTTTTCGAAAACTTCTCAATTTCTAAAATAATCAATTTATTCGTTACTTTTCGAAAGCACTGTATAATAAAATATTTTACATATAATAAAATTATATGTAAAAATGTGACGTTTTGTTGACATTTGTAGAGTTTACAAGTGGTATGCCGTTGTCTTCTACTTCAGCAGTCTCTGCATCAGCAGATGGTTCAATTTCTACTATTCCATCGTCCAAATTTTGTATTACCGGAAATAACAGTACCATGATCTTTAACATATATGATACAAATAAGACACAATTGTCTAATGTAAATAATGCTACTAACTTGTAAAACTGACAGTTAACTTTTAAAACTAGTATTTCGGCTTGCTAGGCTTTTCTCAATAGAGTAAATGTCTCTTACTCTATTGAGAAAGGCCTAACAAGCCGAAATATTAGTATATAGACTGTTTTCTATATATTCCTTGAAACATCTAAATGAGAACTGTTTTTTTCAAAACAATTATTTTCACGATGTTTCATAAAGAACCATCCGCTTCCAGTATCCACTTTATTAAAAATTTTTACATTTCAATAGAAATGGTTCTGTACCATCATCAATAATACTAAAAGCTTTTCCCTCAAAGACTTCAAGAAACCACAAATATAGTCGAAGAATCCATTGACCAATCAAATTTCACTTGTGTCAAATGTTTTTGATAAAAAAAACGTTAAAACGAGTAACATGTTGCCGATTAAAATTATTTATCCATTTTATAAACATATTTGTTTGTTAAAATTTGACTTCTGCGGTAACTGATATATTATCATGATACGATAGTGGTCCCTGTTCCAGAGCCAGACATCAGAGCTTCCACATTTGTTCCGAAGTGAACTTTTATAGCCGTCAAGACGAGTTTTATCTCGGTAACAAATTTGATATTGTAAAGTTTTCCAATTGAAACTTTTGAACTGCGACTCATGGTGAATTAAAACGTATAAGTGGTCATTGGTGTACGTAGAGGGATGTGAGGAGGTACTATAGGAGGTCCGTAGTTATAGGTCCCATAAGGCAGCTACGAATGCCGATAACTAAGATTTTGCTTTTTCTTTTTGTGGAGCTTTCTATTTTATTTTAAGTCAGGGTATTAATTGAAAGGATTTGGTCAAACGCAACTCAATCAATACTTGCGTTAAGTCGTGACAGCATAAGGATTGTCACAGGACTGCTGACAGGTCACGGACATCTCCTCAACAAGCACCTTAACACTATCAGCCTTAGTGACACTAGAAGCTGCAGGTTTTGCGGACACGATGACGAGGACTCCATTCACATTCTCTGTCGTTGTGCCTGCCTCATTGTCAAGAGACACAAACATCTCGGTGAAGCATTTCTCCTGCCCCAGGACATTAAAGAGCTTCCCCTGGAACAGGTGTTGGCCTATGCGCATATCACGGGTCTCTTCCAATAGCTCTCGACTAGCGGCAGGCACAATAGGTCGAAAGACCTGAGTGCTAAGGGTAACCCCGCCGCCTTCCAACAACAACAACGACCAGGTCACTCAACGTCTTGAAGGGAAGGTCTACCTCTTTTGAGGCAGAATCTCTTCTTCTTCTCTTGCAGTAAGACCTTTAAAGTAAACGCACTAATAGGATGTTCTTCATTAACCTCAGAAAATTCACGAAAATCCAGAAGGTATATAAACCCGATAAACCACTAGTTTAGTTTAGTTTTGATTCAGCAAAGATGCCTATCACATCCAAGTGGTGGAAAGTGTAGTTGACGTTTAATAATTATTTGACTAACATTATTAATTGTGAAGTAATCTTAAGATATCCAAAGTATTTGTAATTGTGACGAATTGAATCTTAGAGGTTAGAAATGACAAATACGCTACATTATTAACAACAAATATAGATCTTAAGTTCGAATCCCCATTCCATCGGAATTAAATTGTCTACTCATATATTAAGGCCTGTCCTCAGGGGTGGGTTGGCAACCATTCTGGCCTGGGTTGACAACCATTCTGGTGCCTAGGATGGAAAGAACATCAGCTTGCTGTAAATATGAGATATTAACACCAGTTGATGTTTGACTACCTCCCTTATCAATGAGGTTTTCCAGGTTTCCCTCATTCCAGCACTGAATGGTGGTTAGGGCTTATCAATGTGAGTCGTTTCTCAAGCGCAAATGCGGTCTACATAATAATAATATGCCGCCCCTCTCCCACACAAGTCTCAGAGGCTTTAGGGATAATCCTTGTGATTAAAATGAGGAGTAGATCTATCATTATTACTACTGTTATTATTATAATAAATGTTTCTTGGTCCTGCCCCGACTATATCTATAAAACTGAAATTGCTTTTGAAATTTTATCAGGGCTTTTATTACCTATTCATATACCTACGAGCAATTTATAATTCCGTTTTATTTTTGATGGGCTTTTTGATAAAGCTCATGCATATTAAATTCTGTCAACTTTTAATTACATTAATAATTTATAACATTAAATTTAACTAAAAACGGGGGAGGTGTTAGATAATAATATACAGGATATTGTTCGCCGAGTCAAGAACATAGACAAAGGAAGAGGAAACACAAACAAAACATCAACCTTGGGGTGCCGAGGAAGATATGAGTTGCCAGATAAATTGCAAGTAGGCAGTTAAACATAAGACAAAAAATTATTATTTAACAATAAACAAATGATTTGTAACATTTACAAAATATGTAGAGAACTATCATGTCGATTAAAATATAATATAATATACTGAGTGTTGCACTTGAAAAAAATGGAAAAATGCCCTCTGAAATATACTTAAATTGGAGTTATCTGACAAACATTTTATATACACATAAACTAGAAAATCTGTAGCCCAAATCTAAAGAAAGACGAAGCGATGTAAACAAGCACAGCGACGGTGGTGGGCAAAGTACGGTCGGCCCAGGCCACGCCTTTGTCTTCTGTTCCCTCCGGCGGGCGCGATGGCCAGCGGGTAGCTATTACAACCACAGCTTGACCGACATTCGCTATCGCTCTCGCACTGAGAAGAGAAGTCAGAGTTGAACGTATAATATTTGTAGTTATCGTAAATGCCCGATAGCAGTGCCGTATTAAAAACTCTTGAAACATTTTATAAATAACTTTTGAAATACATGAATAAAACGGTAATTATGTACATATTATGTTTATTACACATTCATTATTTACAAAAATAAAAATAGACAATATACTTTACAATGAGGTACATGTAATAAATAATAATAAAAAATCTTTATTGTGTTCTTAACGAAAAAAGAAAGAAACACAAACGGTAAGAATTCGGCATTGTCGTTCTTCCATTCCGCCTATACTCGTATAAATTTTCAAAATTGAAGCTTGGCTTGGCTTTTATGAAGCTTTGGCTTCCCTATTGGCTTTCATTAGCCATATCCTTGCCCTTAAAAAAAATAAATATTTTTAAAATCTAGTTAAAATTATTTTTAAACACACCGCAAAACATTAGCAAAAAAAATTTACACTCGACTACTTGCGCAGTACTGTTCTATAATTTTGTTTTTCCTAAAGCTAAAATATAACAGCAAGCTGGCCAACTTTTAAACGAAATTCATTAAATCTTAAATTGAGTGGTTGTTGATTGTATAAACCATATTATAGCGCTGTCTATGAATGAATTTCCTAAATTAAGTTAACTTAGATACTAAATTACATTTATGTATAACGCATTTTTATCTACTTACCGATCGGGTTGTTTAGGAAAGGTAAAAAAGCTCTTATTACAATTATAGCTTTTATTATTGCAGTTTTTAGTTGCACATACGTTTCCTGTTTTTCTATTACTTATTATCACTAATGAAAAAAGGAACGCTATAGAAAACAAAACAATAAAAAAGCACAATAAATAAACACAAAACATTACACTCAAAATAAATTCGCAAGAACAACTACGTCGCTGGCTTAAACGATAATCAACACGAAGTGATTTTCCTATTTCGGTTCGAAACGCTCGCCACTGTGCTGTTCTCTTCTCAAAGGCGGGGCTAAGAAGCGGCGCGCGTGGATCGGCGCAAATCGTTCCTGTCAAGAGAGCGAGCGCACCCTTGCACTTAGCTGGGCGGTGACTCTACGTCTACCACAACATGCATGCCTTTCGCCCATTCGCTGAGGACTCTCTGTTTATCACATTGTTACGTACATCGCTTCGTTCCTCTTTAGATTTTGGCTAAATATTTCTTAGTTAATCTGTACATATAATAATGGGACGGTTTTTATTATAGTCTCGTTTAGCTACTTCATTTAGCTGTATGGCTACAAAGCATGTTTTTCAGCAGTGATTTATTTTATACCTACTACTATGTTCCAACCAAACTGTTTTTAATTAGTAATCGATTGTCATCGAATAGAGAATTTTGAACTAAATTCAAATATACAAAAATATACAGGGTAATCTATTTAATAATAATAATAATAAGACCATAGACATAATACTGCTTTACGAGTGCTTTACTACTTTCTACGGCACACGTACGAGATAGACGCAACACCAGTGCTGCCATACACTCCGGGGGATATTGAGTCCATTGTGGGGAATGAGAGGTGCCGAATTTATTGGAACTACTCATTTCCCACACTCAGGCAGATTCGAGCCAATAAGCCTGATGTAGTCCTCCTCGACCACCAGCTCAAGACAATCTTTGCCATCGAGTACTCGGCCTTCCGAAACGAATATTCTCTTGAAAGAGGAGGAGAAACGGACGAAATATCGAGACCTTGTCTTCGAACTTCGTACTCCATCCAGAACATACTGTGAAGCTTGTGGTACTGATAATAGGAGCCCTCGGTGGAGCAAAAATGCACTGGTTTCGGAACTGAATATCGTACCGGCATGCGGAAATTCGGCAGATCTTCTAGCCGGAAAAATGCAGAATTAGGTAATTCTGGGCTCATTACGTCTACTCAGGGCACACGATTCCCAGACTCAGTAGTTATTCACCCCATGGACGTAGGGAATAGCTACTGATTACTAGATATTTGTGTGGAAGAGGGCGCGGCATATTAGTATTTTGCAGGTCGCGTACCTGCGGTTTAAGTACCATTTAGTACGAGAATAATGGAAACCTGGAAAACCTTATTATTCAAAGTGAACAGTAGGTTGTCATTTATATAGTGATATTGCAGTACTAGTTGTATATTAAGAACGCTATCAGTTTTATGCACACAGACTTAATATAGGAGCAATTAGAAAAAGTTGACCGGCGGTGAGATTTAAGCCGTAATCAACTGCGTCAAAACCTGACATCTTTAACCGCTCGGCTATGGAACTCCTTAAGATTATTGAAACTATTGAATAATTGGGTCTAAACAACAATCTTCGACAGTATAAATTGAGTTATTGGCATTGTTTAGGAAAAATTCTTTTTATTATTATGAATTTGGGGTCTTATACATTTCTTTCCTCGGCTCTTCATGGTCAAGTACGCCACTGGAAAAAATATTTCTGTTCACAAAAAACTGGAAAACAATCATAATCTCAAGGATTAGTAAAACAAAAGTAGATTAGTGGTTTTTTTATTGGTAATACGAATTATGATTTATTCAGGGTAGAAGAAATTAATAAGCTTAAAATTGATAGCTTGTGACCACTGAAATATGAGATACATCCCATAATTTTCTAAATACCCGCAGTTTCACCTGCATAGCCTGGCTATCGGATTAATAATTAATAACTTTTAGAGGATATACTGCCCTATTTTCAAGGAAGTTCAATGGGTCGTCGCCTGCTTGCCTGCTTCAGGATGAATAATTCAATTTATTCAGCATTCATGCCCGACTGTCCTAATAAATTGGGCAATTTAAATGATTCCACCACCGGTAGAGGGTCCTGCGTTTTTCAAGCGAGCTTCGAGGTCTGAAGTTTGGTAGGCAAAATTCAGTATGCGTTTTTTCTTTAACCAGAATAACAATTGCAAATAAATTTACGCAGCTACTGCTTGCACCTCTCTTCTGGTATTCAAAGCAGTGTTTTAGCATCTTAGATAAATATACAAGATGTGCACGAAAACCTAGTACAGGAAGGTCTACACAAAAGTTCTAATGTTTTAAGTTCAGTAGTATACAGGGTGTTTTCTAATAACGTGCAGAAAATCAAGGGGCGTATTCTATGTCTGAAATTAAGGTAACTTTATTAAATAAACATAGGATCCTAGGGTCGCCGTTTTCGAGGTACAGGGTTTTCAAAATAAAAAAAAAACATGAAGTTTTTAATATATTTTCCTTACTGTTCCCAGAGAAACTGGGGCTTCTTTTCTAGAAAACTTTTGAAGTAAAGCTTCTTTGCTCTAAAATTAAAAAATACGAGCAATTCAATAATAATTGTTAAAGTACGTTCCTCTCCTCTGTCTAGTACCGCGAACCATGACATCTGTCTGTCAGGCTGTCCAATGAAAATAGTACTTATTAGCTAATGACCTAAAACCCTTCTAACCCTCGTCCCAAAATGGGGGAATTACGACTTACTTTACCACTGATCTTATACCTGGAAAATTTCCCGAAAAACCAAGTTGTTCTGACATACAAAATATCTCTGAGAAACTTCTAAGTCCCACATACTTCATATACTTTACTTAACTTGTTATTTCCATGCACATTTGGTGCATTTGTCTACTAAACACTGTTCCAGCGCCAGGGGTTTTACGAGTGTGGTTTGTGTCGCCGCTATTCTTAAACGTTACCGTAAATTTATTAAACCAGAACATTTTCAATAGTATTTATGATCAGAATGATTTTCTACTAAAGAACCAGAAATGATTCTATGAACTCTATCGGTTTAACAGGACATTACTTTCTAAAGATATTTAATTTCCAAACAAAAGTGCAACTTAACGTTTACCACATGGGCTTTTGTTACACATCTAATAAGCGATTTACATCTAACATTGTAATTAAATTAATTAGGTTATTTAAGAATATTACAAAGTGCATCCTTTCTACTTCAAAAACTAGCGTAGAGTAGACTTTGTGGAATGGCTCGTTCAGGGTAAATATCTTTTAATAAAAAATCGCAGATTTAAAAAATCTACGTTGAAGTTGAAAGGTATCTAGCACTACCCCTGGTATCTAGCTCTAGCCCTAGACTTTTAGTTATACTTCTGAATATAGGTGAAAGTTTGAGTACACCAAAAATGAATTTATGCTGGGGTAGGTTCATACTACTAGAAATATAAAATGAAACAATCCTTTCTACTTCAAAAACTAGCATAGAGTAGACTTTGTGGAATGGCTCGTTCAGGGTAAATACCTTTTAATAAAAAATAGATTTAAAAAATCTACGTTCAAGTTGAAGGGTATCTAGCACTACCCCTGGTATCTAGCTCTACCTCTAGACTTTTAGCTATACTTCTGAATATAGGTGAATGTTTGAGTACACCAAAAATGAATTTATGCTGGGGTTGGTTCGTACTACTAGAAATAGGAAATGAGTATACGAAACATTTTTAATCAAACTTAGAAAGTGTTTGCATGTTACAGAAAGAATAGAAGTTCAGAGACAATTATATATTACAAACTATTAGCTGCTGGTCTATTTTTACTTACCGTGCGCCATTTTGAATTGAACATTTTCAATTTAAAACTGTGTATATTACTTTTGATAAAAGTCTCTACGTTTCTACGTCGATCCCCTATCAATTAAACACCGACGCCACCCATGACTACATCAATCCAAGCACGAATAATGCCAAACGCTGGCTAAAAAATAATTTAAACCGTCGAACGCTGTTGACAATTTTAGGGAAATACATGAAAATCTCTCCGGAATCGCAGTCGCCCTTGAACGAGATAAATTGAAGCCGTTTAAATTACTGAAGTGGGGCTCTCTCTTCACGTTCCAATTAATTCGTCCTTTCAGAATTTTCAGATCCTGCCTGTCCTTAGTCCTCACGGTTCGGAAACGGAATTTTTCGTTTTGTGTTATTCCGAGCATTAATTCCAGTGACTGCGTTTGTTACTTGAGTGTCTCGAGGTTACTGACGGACTGGGAATTGCTTACATTTACAAAGTATTGCGAAAACAGTGGTAGGACTCTTGTAAATACATTTTTCATTAATTGGGATCTCCATTTCCTTCGCGTTATATATATTTATTTCGCATGTATTCGCGAAATAAAACTGCAATACATTGATCAAAAACTGTTTTTCAAATCAGCTACCTATTAACTAATTAAAAAACAGAATAATTGCTTTTTTTCAAGTGTAACAACTTTACTTAAAAAGTGGCACCGCCTCCCCCAACAAGCCAGGAGTGGATAGAATGTGTCTCTGTTCAACTCATTGAAAATGCCTGCCTCTCTTACTGGTTTTTTCCACCACCTGAGTAGAATTCAAGTGTGTAGCACGGTTTTGGCACTTCGTGCGCATTTTGTATTCGTGTTTTTGTGCTTTCTACTGTTTAGGTATAATTTGAAATAAAGTTTTATGTGATAATAACATTTTTAATAGGGTACCTGTACCTAATAATACCTTGGGAATGATTTAACTTTATTTCTCACACTACTTAGAGCTTGAAATAAAGTTTTATGTAATTGTAATATTGATATAATATTCTACATTAGTTCAGTCTAATTAATGAAAGTGACATAGACATATTGATATAGACAATGAAGAAGATAACTCCTAACAGTTGTTTAGAATTTATTTCATCTTTTCAAAATCAACTGCGCTACTGAAATTTAGGATTTATAAATTTTCCACGACCTTCAAGAATTTTTTTCTGTCTTCTAATACACAAGCACGTCGTCCGTCATATAACACAGTAGAATGCTGCGTAGCGTCGTATAAGATATAAAATTCATGCTTTACCTGTTGGCGGTTGAATTCCTGGTGAAGACAAAACGTGACTTGCATTTCATACAGACGGGCACGCCGATGCTCTTGAGCGAAATGGGAAAAATACTGGGCATTTGTATGCAGTTACACTTCGGTTCTTATTAGCAAGAATTGGAGAAATTAGCAAGGAACTCTATGTGTTAAATAAAGAAAAATGTGTAGGTACCTAAAGTCAAAGCCAGAATTAAGCAAAGTGCAATGACCGGAAAAAGAGTAGATCTATGTTGTCACATTTATTTCTAAAGTATTCTTATTTAAAACAGGAAACTTATTAATTACCTTATTTACTCATTTTTTTACTTGTCTTTAATGTCTCTTATCCCTATTGTACTTTATTAAAGCAAACACAATGTTTAATTTGTGTTTTACTTAATAATATCAACGAATCTCCGAATACGTGGCAACTGCGAAAGTCGTAAAGTTGACGACAAGCTGTTCATCCTTATTTAACATACATATTCTTGCATTTACTCTTTCTTTTCTCTGAGCTTCAACGACGTTGATTGGTCGAATAAGGAACCAACCAGCGACTGCGCTCGAGGTAGTAGGGAAACAGTGGCGTGAAGTTGGGTTATTTCGCGCGCGTTTTTTAACGGTAAAAATTTGTAGTAAAATTATCGGTGTATTTATTCTTTGTGTATATAGTAGAATTATTCTATAGAATAGTATACGAGTATATATTAATTGAAGTGTGCCCAATGGTAAAACCGAATACGCACGCCTATGCATCACCGCATTTGACCAGTTCGGCGAGGTCATTCCACTTTGCTTAATTCTGGCTTTGACTTTACATAAAATAAAATCACCAAATTTTAATCATTTCAGATACCTACAGTCCATCTAAAATGTATATGAAGTTCACTGACCGGCAAAACGACGAAGATCAGCGCTAGTCATGGGCGTAGGCATTTTTTTATTTTTAGGGGGTTGAAAATAGGTTTTTATATGCATATTTTAAACACCACAGATGATATTGAATGCCAATTTTCACACCACTCATGAAGTATTGCTTTCGGTGCGTTAACATTTTTTAGTGGGTGGTTCGCCAGTAGCCATATTTCCCATAAGAAACAATTTTCCGCCCGTCGTTTCGAAGCATTTTTATTTTTCGAAGATAATCCATCCGCCAAGCAACTATTTCATATCTTTCTATGAGAATACTCTTTCTGTCTACTTTTCCATACGTAAAATTCATGTCTTTCAAAATTTTTGCCAGACTAACCTTGCACATTTTAGGTATAATATCATTTTCTCTTATACTTTGCAGCACCTTATCTAAACTTGGCAATTCGTTCTTTGTAAAGAAACCGTGGACCGTTCTACGTACCGCAATTTTTGCATCTTCTTCCACTACAATCTTATTTCGACCGCTTTTTGGTTTCGGTGGCTGTACACTTCCATGTATCTCGTCTTCTCTTAAAAGGGTGTATATGCTTGTCTTTGACTCTTCTGTATAATCCGAACACATATCCACTAATTCAAGTGGATGAATGGTGGAGATGACGGCCCTGAAATACTTTCCATCGTTCACTGATATTATATTGTATCACAATAACAGTAAAACAGCACTACACAATTGCGAATACCTACACACGTCTTATGGAAATTGAAATTACTGAAAAATTCAACTCTTTAAAATTAACCTCAAGATTTTCCTATTATAGTAAAAAGTAGATACTTACGTGTTCCTTATATGGGTTACACTATTAAATCACTTACACTTATTAAATCACTTCCTATTAAATCACATACACTTATCTACAGTTGCACTGCACTAATGTCGAATAATTTATATAAATTCCTTATGTAAATAACAGAACGACAATAATTGCAATAAAAAACGCGCGCGAAACATATTTCCAACCCGCCACTGCCAGGCCAGAGCATTTATGTATTCTGCCGAATGAAAAAAGATAGCACGTCTTTCCAATAAGTTAAAAAGAGATATATGCAACGAGCTGAGCGGCGTTGTCGCTTTTAACTATTAAGATAGACGTTTACGGAATTGTCAAGTAAAGTAGACGAAAATATTTTCAGAGTAAATGTAAAAATGGCTAATATCTTGGCGTATACTAAATTATTGTATTTCTTTTATGACATTCATAAATAATATATACAACTATTATATATTGTTTTGTGGAATTTGATATTTTAATTGAATATTGAGAAATTTGAAAATTACATGTGACAATAGCGATTGTTCCTTTAGGCGGTCAGTAAACTTCGTATACATTTTAGACGGACTTTAAGCGTATATGCACTAGAAAAATAAGTATTTAAACAAGAAATGAAATAGAAGTATAGTGCCACGTTGTCGACTTTTTATAATCAATAATCCTTTCCACGAATATAACGAAATTCAAAAAAGTACTAGGGACTCTAGAGAAACCGTCTCCAAACACAGGATTATCCTCCCACATGATGAAACACACAACGTATCCCAGTATTTTGTTATTCCTATTCATCTGGAATAATACCTGGATGCTGCTAGGGTGGGCTTAAGTCCCCCGGATACGGCGGCCAAATCTCATGTTCCGGTACAGGGAGGTTAAATTTATTATCTGGCAAAGATTTATTTCAGTGGCAGGAGCAGGCACGCTCCTGCCTCTGAAATCCTGAAGGCGGAACCATCAGCAGTTTGCATATGTTTTTACAAGTCAAGGCAATATACAGTGTGGAATGAGAATAAAATATGAATTGAAAATGAATCTTTTATTAAGAAAAAAGCCAGATTTTCTTCAAGTATAGAGAGGAAGATATCAGCAGGCTCATACATTTAAAACGTATTCTTCCATTTCGGTTCAAATGCAACGATTAAGTACTTAAAATAACTAAAATTGAATAAAAAAAAACTTCAAAATACAAGTATAGTAACAAAAACGCTAGTGCAATAATGGAAATGCCCACAAAATAATATCCTTAGAGAAAAAAGAGGTAATCATCTATTTTTTTTATTTGAGTGCTAAGGACATATCGTTAATAAACATAATGAAACGAAGGGGTCTCAAGTTGGACCCTTGGAGTACACCTAATATTGCCTAAAACCTTAATTGTATTTTAATTATCATGTGTTTGAGTGACAAGAGATAAGACTGAATAAAAACAGAAGAAGCACGCTATCAATAAAACCAAAAGATCCAATTTGGGGAGTAGAAATCCATGATTAACTTGATATTATATAATAAATTATTGTAACGATAAACTTTTCTTGTGATACTTAAAGTAGTACAACCAAGCTATTTCCAGGGTTGTAGAAATTGTTAATTTTATTAACTTGACACCCATAATTCCTGAGCTACTCGAGACTTGGAAATAGGGGGAATACAATTTGTCTGACCCTCGTACGCCTGCCTCTACATCGATTGTACTGGTCTTTAGTTATTAGTAGGGATAAAACATCCAGTTTGGGGAAATCCCATGGCTTCTAAATTAACATACTACACACCGAGATCGGTTTTGCACGCTGTAGATACATACAAATTTGCAATATTGGGTGAGGGAACGGGGCAACCCAGGGATAGTGTATTCACGACCATAAGGGATCAGGATGGGATGCGCTACTAATTACGGCTAAATTTGATTGATTGAATTTGGTTGGCCATTCGGTGGCGCTGCCACGTGGAATAGTTTGGGTTTTGTCACCTCCGTCTTCTCCAGCGGCGTGGGACATGGCTAATTCAGTTTGCAAATCCCACGACAATATATCGGCTTCGCAAGTCACAAGATTAGGGATAATAATAAGTACTTTAGATATAATGGTTGTATTTTAACAATACAATGTACAGGGTATTCGCGTATATTTTGACCCCTGCCTACAAGAGTTTTAAGAAAGTTAGAAAAAAGTTTAAATACAAAAGTTGTTTGGTTTTTCACGTATTATCTTTTAGCTGGGTCGAAAAGAAAATTGTAAACTTAGGAAAAGCAATTGAACATAATATTTTTAAATGGGACACCCTGCATAATTTTACACGCTTGGGTAAACATTCTTTTCCTGATTTCAAAAATATATATTTTGTTGACATTTGCACTGACAGTTTTCGAAATATTCGACAGCGAGTACCATAAAAAATACAAAAAATACAAAGAACTAAAAATATTTATCAGTAGAAACCAACAGTAAAAATATTTAATGATTTTTTATGTAACATCCTTGGTTATTTAAACATTTTCTAATACTTTCATTTTTTAATATTTTTTTATGATTTATTACAAACATTAAATATTAAAGATTTCGAAAACTGTCAGTGCAAATGTTAAAAAAATTTATATTTTTGAAATCAGGAAAAAAATGTTTACCCAAGCATGTAAAATTATACAGGACGTCCCATTTAAAAATATTATGTTCAATTGGTTTCCTCAAATTTACGACTTTCAATTTTTTTTTCGACCTAGCCAAAAGATAATACGTGAAAAACCAAACAACTGTACTTAATACGTATTTTTATTGTAGAACTTGCTTTGTACTTCCTTAAAGTTGTTGTGGAAAAATTTCCTCTTAGTTCAAATTTCCCGAAATTCTCCCTCAGAAAAACTTCTACAGTTAGTTTACTTTGAAATACTTTCTTGTTTAAATATTTCTGTACCTGAAGACAGCCTTATAAAAAGGAGTATACGTACATTTTTTATTAATTTTCTCAGGAAATGCAAGTTTCTGTGTATACTTTGTTTACCACCTAGATAAATTTTTACCAATACCAAGATAACATACATTTAAATTATTAATTTTTAATAATAAAGCTAAATAGCTCTAACCTTGGATGGTGTTCTACTTTAACCATAAGTCACCTGTCACTTCTAAGATCCTAATTTTAGCAGCAACTTCAATTTTTTTAAAGTTTTACAACTTGGATATTTAATTGTAAAGTTTCTGAACGAACATTTCTTTTTTGACTCCTTGGAACTTGGTCTTTTTGAGATTCACCCAAAATCAAAAGATTCCCCACCCTCCGCCCTTAAAACTAATTCTTTGAGATTTTTTTCCCCATACCAATTGCAAAATTATCGCAATTAGTTGCATGGGAAATTTTTGATACGTGAGGGTAAAATTCGATCTCCCACTAACATCCAGACTAAGGCAAATGAAGGCATATTTATCGTTCCAATAACTGCACTGCCAGGTTAGTCGAGGAATATTGAATTTAGTTAATTAAGTTCGTTGGAATAATATTAACATACGTTGTGAATAGCCCTCATTTAGCTGTCGCAATTATCAGGGTGCTGTGTACTCGGATGGGATGATTAAATAACATATGTCACAGGCTTTGTCCAACACCAACACAATCGTGTTGCCAAATCGTCCCTCATCCGATCTGATTCTATAATTCTTTAAATTGATGGAACATATTGCTGTGCGTACAGATATACAAAAAAATTATTTTATCTGCATAAAAATACAAACCTTGTTAACAAATGAATTAAATTAGATACCAATAATTCGTACTGCAGATTTTATTATCGATGAACATATCCATGATTATAAAAAAACATGAAAGACTTCTATAACCTACTCTATATCCAAATTAGTGGCATCGTATCAATCCAAGAAATGCGTGTCAATATATTGAAAGAATATAAGTCATACAGTAAGTACAAATAGTTATAAACCAGGTCCACAAAAGTATCAGTAGGGGTGCCACAGGGTACCATATTGGGACCCTTAGTATTCTTAGTATTTCTTAATGATATATGCCATAATAGATCGTTAGCTAATACTCAAATAAGATAGGCTTAGGACTAGCAGACGACCCCGCAAACAGCCTAGTTTGACTTATGGTTCATTTTCTGAATTCACAAGGTACAAAGCTTGGTCTTGCTTTGACACAAACTTCTGTGTAGCGGCAAATAATGGAATAGGAAAACTATCAACATCTGAAAGACCTGAAGACTATTTTTGGGTAATAAACTGTAATAACAATGAGTTTGTTTTTTTTACCTAAGAATAGAGTATATAGATTCTTAGGCATAACTTTTGACAATAAAATGACCTAGGTGGTAGATGTTGATAATGTATCCACAAGCTGAACAGCGTATATCACTTGATTCGACAATAATTAAGAGGTACTGTAAGTTGTGATTGGATGCCATATTATAAAGGAATTGAAGGAAATGAACGGGCAGATAAACTTGCTAGAAAGGGATCTCAAATGGCTTTCATGGGACTGGAGCCAGCTTGCGGAGTCGCTTATAGCGGGTAAACCATTTTTGGAATCTTGCGAGCTAAGAGAAATTTCAGCGAGTAGACTTTTGAACTTTATGCAAAGAACAAAGTTGGTCGCTGAAGATCGGCGGGATGCACAATAGGCCCAGATGTAGTCACAGTGCTTTGGGGCTCGCTATAGAGAAGCCGACGCGCAGGAGAAAGAAGAAGATGATGTTCTGAGACTAGTGTATTTTGATTGGTGGAATCTGTTATATCCTGCGGGTTAATATTTTGTAGTTGGTCTTACAGATAGAGAGTTTATGTTTTTTTTTATATATAGAAAATACCCCTTGAAGGGTATTTTGCTGCTATTACAAACAATCTGATCAAAGGGAGATCAATGAGTAATTTGGTTCTATCCTAATTTAACTAAAGTTGAAAATCTTAGAGCTAAGGTCTTAATCACTAGTGCACTTTAGAGTCTAGTAACTTAATAACACTAACGTGTAACACTAACCGCACA
Organism: Pogonocherus hispidulus; assembly: GCA_963924545.1. Taxonomy (NCBI): domain Eukaryota; kingdom Metazoa; phylum Arthropoda; class Insecta; order Coleoptera; family Cerambycidae; genus Pogonocherus; species Pogonocherus hispidulus. The sequence continues at coordinate 3,157,667 of OZ004698.1, forward strand.
ATACTCTGCTTTTATACTGATCTAATCAGTTCACTAACTCAAAGGGCTTAACCCTCTTGAACCTTCTTACTATGTTAGTGTTGTCGAGGAGCTGGATGGCCTCGATGTTCACATGTTGATGGAGTCGTTGTTCGTGATTCCTTGCAAATTTAAGGATTAAGGATATTAAGGTTAAAGCATCCCCTCACTTCATGTAGGGGTTTTTAAGAAATATTCACTTCCTAATCTACCATCTCTATATATTTTTATAATAGGCAGCATAAAGAAGGATGGACAAGTTGGTCACAAGGAACAACTCATTCCTTGCATATAATATAACAATTAAGATATTATCATCAAGCATTCAGACTCTGCTGGTCAACTTTGTCATATTTATAGGGGTAGTATTTGTTACAAATAAATAGATATGTAAAATAGAATGAACCCATTTGATTCCTCCTTGTTTCATGGACATCTAAAGATATCTCAATGAAAATATTAAGTTGGTGAAGCGTTTGAAGCCAAAAAAGAGAACACACACTTCAATTAAAACTGTTAGAGAACTAATTGACGTAGCTCCAAGAACATCAAGCATTTATGACAGTGTTAATCCACCAGGATAATCCAATAAAGAGTTCAGTTTTGTAGTTGATCTTTAAAATCCACGAAGAGTTAAATTGTACTATAAAGTTAAACATGACGTCTGGTTTTACTTTAATAGATGTAATATTTCCTGAATTTATTAAAAATTCCACAGCTCTGTGAGCATCCGTTTTTATCTCTTGACATAATTGGCATTAGCAATAAGGTAACATCATCTTTACAACAGCTCTTATTGTCGTGTATACATTATTTATCTTGTAGTTGAAAATAAGTTCATAGAGTTTTTGATGAACATCTCCTTTCTTAAGTAAATTACGCATAACATTTGCTTGTTCTCTCTTAGTGTCCTCTTCTTGGTATACCTATTACAGTTATTATGTTCTCGTGAGTGCGAAAATTCTTGTTAGTCAAAGTAAACAGTACGGAAGTAAACAGATCTGTTGTTGCCTTTTCATGGGCGGGCAGCACAAACGTTCAATCGTCACTATTGTGATAACAACAAGCAGGAAGTTTTGTGTGGATTATAGAAGTTCTAATACCCTATCAGTAACTTCCTTTTCCTCTAAGTTGAACTGAACTAAGTCTTAAATGAACTGAAATTTCATCAAACTTTATATTTTTTACCTACTTGGCAACATCGTTGAAAATCCTCCACCACTGTGGTACTTCGAGCGTATGCAAATTGCTCCTCATGTGTAATTGGTAATGTTTTTGCTGGTTATCAGCATTACACCAAATGTCGCTAAAATATGTTTTCAGTTGCCTGAAACTGATGTAATTTTAAATATATGCGGATAAGCGGTGGAAAATATCAGGAAAATGCTGCTCATTTGAAATTTAATTGAATTTCAGTTTTAAATTGATTTAGAATATGACCAGAAAAAAAGTGGTTATATCATTGATTATAAAGCTTCGAAATAGATAGGCCAATTATAAGTACAGCAGAAATTCATTCATACGGAAAGAAGCCAAAGGCCGTCAACCCATCTGTCTTGAAAGGAGTTGGGTATGAAAATACACTGATGTAGTTTTCCACATAACACCAAAACACTGGAAATAGTGCAGATCTGGAGATGATTGAAACTGATTTTTAATCATCCCCATATGGTGCCAACTTGGTTGGGGAAACGCGCGTCGGTCGAATGCAGAAGTGTTTTGGAGTTATGTGGAAAACTATGTCAGTGTTAACCCATCTAGATAATCTAGATAACCAAGATTAGTTCATTCGAAGGCGTTCATAATAAACCCTTCAAAAACAAGAACTAAAAAACTTTTAGAGTTAAGCAGGTTGCACCTACGAACTTTAATTGGCCTATACAGGGTTATTCAGAACTTATCTCTAAAACTTTGAGAATATGTGCATCCTTAAATAAGAAATCGATATCACCAAAAAAATTTATAATAAAAGTCTTAGGATTTCCCGTAAACAATGTTTAAAGTTATACCATTATAAAGGACTACGTAGATGGGCAACTGTACTTCAACATCTGATATACCTACCACATTCCTAAGAATGTGGTAAAAAAATAAACACGTTTTTGTACCTCGAACGACTGGTTATGGCCAAGCGAATAGAGTTGGAGTGGGGATAATATCTCTATTGTCTATTCAGTCATCAGTCTATATGTGTCTTCTCACAGTGCCGGTGTTTTATTTATATCGTAGGAGTGTTAAACTGTAAAATTTTCAAAATGGCTCATGTGTACAGTAATGCTGAGTTAATGGACTGTTACCAGTGGATTATCAATTACAAGTTAGGTTTTGTGAGTGGTTGTTGCAGAAAATGCTGAAAATCCCCAATTTACTTAATAATTTGCGTTTACAAGATCACCAACCAGGAGGAACATTCGGTTTAGTGCGGCCAAATTGGATAAGGCGTGCCCAAAAGTGTGTACAAGTCGAGGGACCAAATTTCGAACAGCTTTTGTAACAAGATATGTGCAAATTTTTTATAAATTTCATGTTTCTAATACCTAGTAATCAAGTAGCGCAATTCTTCAAAATTAGTGTAACAAAATTTTATTCATTTTAAAGACAAGTCACTTTGGTCACATCTATCTATCTTTAAGTTTATTTTAAAGTAAAAATGCTGCAAATCTCATCAAGTTTTTTTCGTGCTAGCCAGTTTGCATTGTCAGTCCCAAGGTCACTCCATTACAGTGGACCAGTATCCAGCGGCGTTCAATGAAAATTTTTTAAATAGGTTTCAGAGGCCGCCAAAAAAATTTTTTTTGCACTACCACATTTCTACATGTATGTTGAACATCCCCAAATTGTATTATGGATAAGTTCTGAATAACACTGTATACTGGTCACTGCCGTTTAAAATATCACCTGTACAAATTCGGCCTAGCAGAAGATGCAGAGTGCCGCTTGTGCTTAGAAGATGATGAAGCGGCAGAACACATATTATGCACCTGTCCCGCTGGGGAAAAGATTAGATACTCATTATTTGGCAAAGGACAACTTCTGCCAGAGGATCTGAATAAGTTCTCACCCAATAAGGCGATCAGCTTCATTAAGAGGCTGGACCTGTTGGGTGAAATATAAGTAGGTGTGAGCCACAATAGACCACATAGTCGCGGTGGAGGGTCTGGTTTTCGGCCCACTCACTTTTGAACCTAACCTAACCTAACTCATCTACGATTGTGTAGTTCATTTATCAATTTATGGATGTTGGACAAGATTGCGAAACAGATTTTGTTTCAGACAAACAAACTGAGTCCTATTATTATTTTATTTGTTGAGTAATTTTTAGTATTCTAAATGGCAGTGGCGGCTCGCGGGTTCAAAAATGCGTGAAGATCTAGCTAATATTTTTATATTTTTAAACACTCACCTAGTTTTTATATATCAGGTCGATTTTTCTGTCCTTTAGAGCTTCAAATTTATCGATTATGTCTTCATGAAATGGCTGTTTATTCATTAACTTAAACAGAAGTTCCTTTTCGATGGAAATACTGGCCAAAGAAGACAGTCTTTCTTGAGATATGGAGTTTCTTGAATGTTTTTATTGGCTTAAGGCAACAAAAACTCCTTTCCACTGATACACTTGTAGAAGGTATGGTTAAAATGAGGCAAAACAGGTTATAAGCTTCCGTAAAAATGTCTTTATTTTCGTTAATATTTTTTAGTAAAGCTTGCAGCGATATATTTCTGTAACCTTCATCGGTGTATAACAGAGCGAGTTCATTTTTGAGTCGTTGACTTTTTGTAAATAAGTTTCCGTAAAATTGTTGCAAATTTTCAAAGGCATTCAAAGGGAAACATGTATTATACTATTCAAATTTTGTAGTGTCAGCGAGGCAAATAAATTGCAGTTTTTCACAATCTTGAAACCTTACGTCCATTTCCATCAAAATGTGGTCCAATATTTCATACAAAAGTATTCTATATTTTACTTTAATTGCTTCTTCAGTAAGACCAGCATATTGGCGTTTAGAAATATCCAATTCGGTAATTTGACTTTCTCTGTAAAACATTATATTAAAAAATTGTTCGTCCCTCTTTTTGCAATAATAATTCACATGTTCGTTTTATTTGGGAAATACAAAAATTAATGTTCAATGATTTTTTTTGGAGAATATCAAATAGAATTTCCGTAGAATGGAAAATGTCATTAAATATTACTGACAAAAAAGTAAATTCAAAATCATTCATGTCATTTAAAACCCCTCTGGCAAGCTGAATTGATTTATTGTCTGATTCCGCAGATGTTGATATAAATTCAAACACTTCAATTTAGCCCAGTCAATAACAATTACATTGACTAATTTTGAATTAGAAGACCATCGAGTTTCCGCAATAGTAGGTATTCGCCTTGCAGATGTTTCGGTGAGGACATAAGATCGCTTGACTGAATGATGAAAAAAGGAAGGAATTCCACCAAGACTTGCGAAATAAATTCGACATTTGGAAATTTTTTTGAAGCTTTGTTGTAACACAAGATTAAGGCGGTGTGGTAGGCAATGTACAAATATAGCCTGAGGGGCTTGTTCTTTGAATTTTTGCTGTAATCCGTTTAAGTGTCCTGACATAACGCTCGCCCCATCACAACATTGTCCTATCAATTTATTTTTGTAGTCAAATTGACCTAAAATTCCATTTAGCATGTTATATAAAGCCTCTGATGTTCTATCGGCACTCACATCATGGAATCCTAGAAAACGTTCTACTATTGTGCCTTCTGAATCTACAAATCTTATTATTAGTGAGCATTGAGAGGTTTGAGTTAAGTCAGTAGAATAATCGACTTGAATGGAAAAAAAATCGGCAGTGTTAAATGGATTTTTTTGTTTTTGTTAATTATTAAGGTCGCGCTGTTTCTGTGTAAGGCCAATCACCGACGCCAGGAGACGAGCCACTCCCTATCTTTTTTTTTTCAAGAAATTTAAAGTTGTTATAACCTTTTAACTGCAAAAGGTGACACAGCAAACTATAAGGTAACTTAAATAAAAGTATTTTGCTTTATTACTCTTTTTATTGAGTATTTTTACTCACATATCACAAAAAATAGTTTCATTAATATCTATCATGTGTAACATTCATCTACATTTTCACTGTACTATTGCCTGAACTTGACCTTGTCTACGATATGCTTTATTTTTGAACAGATGGCATAACCTTAATATTACATAATAAATTAAGCCAACATCCATATTTTCTAAATTAATAGGTGAGTTTAATTGAATCAACAGTTGACTAGGTCGGCGTGTATTGCGTTCGACATGCTTTAGTAAAATTAATTGGCTCACAACATGTAATTATCGAAAACTAATTTCAAAAAGTTAATGACCCAACGATGCTCTACAGTTGCGCACCAGACCTAAGCCTTGTGGGCATCGAACATGGCCAAAATAGACAATAAATTCTAATGGAGAGGCTGGTAGAAGCAATGGGGTGTATTTTGTTCGCTGAGCAAGAAATATTTGTAAATGCGAAGTCTCGAGGTCAAAATAATCCTTACTATAAGGTTAAAATGTGCTGATATCAATCATATATGGAGACAATCCTATCGGATTGACAGAAACAGAATACAGTTTTTTTATTTGTAGTCGGATATTCAAGAGTATGATATACAGGTTGATTTTTTGGGGCGTTTCGAGAAAGCAGAACTATTTTTATCTGAAAATTTGGCTATGACGTGATCTTATTACGGAAAATATTTTCAAGGCGAAAGTACTTCCGGAAATACCGGAAGTTGATCGTAACTTTGATATTCTTAATGCAATGCCCAACTTTTTATTAATGTTTTTGAATCTGCACTTAATTTTAAGGACGCGTTTTCACCCCCTTGTCAATAAAGCAGTCAAAAGATGAGTTAAACGTATCTTACGTGAACTTACACAACCGAAATATAGATGTCGCACAGAAAATACGTCGAAATATCCGACCAAATATTATATAGACAAATAATAGCAACACAGTTTTGTGACCAACAATATTTAAAACAATGGCTTTTTGTTTACATTAGTGCCCAAGCATTTGGTCCAATCAAAAAATTCCATTTTAATTTACCGCCTAAATTGTTAGGGATTTTGTGACTGTCACCAATGGGCGTGGTTTACACTGGTAAGTAGCCATGCATAAACGTAGAATCGGAGATCGCGAGAGGGATCGTCAATGATTTTACAGTTGTTTTTTAATAGTAAATATTAAATGCTATTATAAATAGTGTAGTAAATATTATACACATATGTGTATAAATTGTTGTTCTTGAATATGGAAATCTTAAACTTTGTATTTACTAAAATAAAATATTCTAATTTGTATTTTTAGTTTTATAATTATTATTTTCACCCCTTAAAACATAGCCGCCCATGCCGTTGGGCACTGTGACAGGTAATTTCATGAAATTGAGGTTATGTTTTTTGTTATTCTTGGTCACATTATTTTATATACTGACAAATAGGCAATTACTTATCTATACATATATGATCGGAGGTCGAAATAGTCCTATAGTCGAAAATATCCACTAATTTAGTTACTTTTTGACAGCAGTGTCATCTAGTAGTAACTTACTGAAACTATTACGCAATTATGTCCATTCTATGACTATACATAAACACCAAAAGCAGACTAATCATACTAATGGATACAAAATAAAATTACCTATCTTTTAAATCTAAAATAATTTTTTTTTTCTAAAATCATGAAGTTTTTTATTTACTCTTCCATAATTTACTTAACTGGAGACATATTGTAATAGTTTTTAATTTCACTGGCCCTTTCTTAACAGTTTCTGTCGCACCAGAGGACCCGGCGAAAATTTCTTTACCCCCGGGGATACGCCACTGAAACCCTGGGACTAGTTCGAGTTTAGCTTTGAAAAAAATTACAAACTGAGATGTTTGCTAGCAGATCGTAATCTGGTTTGTCTTTTTAATTGGATGTTTAGGTACTTATACAAAAAACCTTCGTGTGAAACTCTCTGGCTGCGACTATGTGATTATATATCTATTACTGGGTGGTCTCTTCCCACTGCCATACATTTGTCTATATTACTTTAACTTTTTCTTTCGTTAAAGGTTTTTCGAAAGGAATTTATATTATAATATTCCTTGGTTTTTGCGAGAATATTTAAAGCATATAATTTGAATTTATACGTACTATACGTTTTTAATATAATATCCTGCATATTTCAATATATTTCAATAAAACGTCACGTGAACAGTGACTTACTAATCAATAAAGTGGGCTATATGGGATTGGCCCTCTGTCACCATTCATACTATTTTTAAATTTTGCAATTTCCAAGCTCTCAAATGCCATCCAGCTGTTTGAAATACGTTATTTTCATAATTAGTCTTAAATTTCTACTATCTATTTTATGGTTGTTCTCAAACGCATGTTGGGCGACACTAGACTTACCATATTTGAGATGAGCCATATGTTCCTTGAATCTAGTTTAAATTGACCTTCTAGTTTGTCCAACATACTTTTGATTACAGTCCCTGGAGCTAATTTCGTAAATCCCCGACTTTTCCTTAGTTCTATTCTGTCTTTTGGATTGTCTAAAAGTTGTTGTAGTTTATTTCCCGATGAATAAACCACTGACATACCTACATCTTTAAAAACTTTACCAAAACCACGGGTGAAACGAGGATCGTATGGAATAGATATTGGATTTTCTCTTTTATTTTGAAAAGTCGAGGAATTTCGAAGTGTCTCTTTAAATTTACGTTTCCTAATTATTTTATTAATTAAAGTTACAGAATATTCATTACTCGCAGCTATATCCCTAATCAATACCTTTTCTTTTTCAAACCTCTCCGTATTTAGAGGAAAGCTTAATAGGCGATGAATTAAAAAATTGAAACTCGCCATTTTGTGTTGAGCAAAATGGTGAGAGTCCTTAGGGATATATCTTAAAGTACTGGTATCTTTTCTGTATATGTCCAATTCTAACTTATTTTCACTATTTCTAATTATTAATACATCTAAAAATAGTACTTGTCCAGAGTTTTCAATTTCATATGTAAATTTAACTGACGCGAAACGACTATTCAATTGAGGAACAAAGTTGTCAATATCAGTGACTTTTGTATCAAATATTATTATATTATAATGTATTATAACAGAAATATAATGTATTAGAACTTGTAACTAAGGACACTCTGTATATTTATGAAGTTATTCCGACAGAGACATAATTACACAACGATTATAATTAAGACTGCTAAATATAGAGTGAGATAAGTAATACATAGCGGATAATTATTTTAATAATGTGCGAGAAAATTCTTCACATGGTCATTTAGCTGTCAATCTAAATTTATGGTGTGCAATGAACCTTATAAATCTAAAGCAAACACTGAAGTGAAACCGTTAGGAATGCCAATTGCTGTATTTGAGTGAATTAGCAACTACAATTAATGTCGCTGCAAAAGGAAATTTATAGAAATGTTCTCCATCTGTGCAGATACTTGAAATGTGTAATAATATTTATATTTATGAAATGGGCGAGTGAATAAGACCGAAGATTCAATTAATAGCGAATCACTAAAGTAATGAAAAGTCGGTTTTCCTTACATACTTGAAAATATCCGTGTATACCTTTTCATAAGATTTTTAAGATAGGTATCAATATAGCTTGAAAAATATTATTTAGTTCTAAGTAAACATAAGGTGTGTTTCCTAAAGTAATGCCTGAGAAGGCGCATCAAAAGACCTCATAGGACGAGAATCCTTCTGCGGCATAGCGAAGCCATGCATTAAAACATCCATGGACGAGAAACAAATCTCGGCAAAGGTGGAGGAATCTGCTACAACTGAGACAGGCAAAGCTATTCATTAAAGAACGGACGCCTAAATTCACAGCAGATTTGTTAGGCCAGAATAAAAAGGCCATCAGAATAATAATGGGTCTACTGACAGGACACTGTAGGCTAAACAGGCACATGAATCTAATGGGACTGTCAGAAGAAGCAACTTGCAGATTCTGTCAAGAAGAAGAGGAAACCTCAGTACACGTACTGTGCCAATGCGAGGGCCTGACAAGACTATCTCAAATACTTGAGGAAGGAAGACCAAGAGCCAATAGCTACATGGAGGAGTCTCTATCAAGGCTGTAGAGTCTAATGCAAAGGACAAAGCTAAACAGGGTGCTCTAAATAGGTTGGGAGTGCTTCAATAGACCTTCTAGGTCGCGGTGGATAAATCTAATCTAATCTATCTAATGTAAAGTAACTTACTAGTAAATTTACAAGGAGATTCTTTACGAGGTGGCATAGAAATGCTTCAGTTTTCAAAATTTGAGGTCAAAAATCTTTTATTAAAATAAAAACACCCTATGAGTTATACAACCCCCAAACTAAAGCCAGAGGAAATAAATTACATTGGCAAATTTTAACTTGAATTTAGAATGAGCACTGAAATCAATAAACCTGGGAATATGCCTGTAAGATTATGCACTTTCCTTTAATTGAGCATACCCTTTAATTTTAAGGACCCCAGATTTTTCACTTGCATGATCAGCAAAACCCTTTAGCCCCCTTCGCATCCCTTAATATAAAAATCTAGTTCCCTGTGAAAACCCAAAAACGCTTTTAATATTAAAACCATCAGGTGTTGCTTCAGGTTCAGCGATCCAGCGTGAAAGCAAAGGAGACTCCAGACTCAGGCGCCGCCAGGGGGTAAAAGAGGGTGCGCACACCCCCGCCAGAACATTCTGCCATTCCAGTACACCGAGATGAGTTATTTAAATTATTGTATACGTATTAAATGATGTGCTTCAATTTTTATTTTTTTTATACAGAAGGGATCCATTTAATATCCCTAATATAAAATCCCTAACACTTTTATCAACATAGATTCAATGTAGGTAGTTCTTGAATGAATTGAATGAGCTTAAAACCATCTACATTTCTTCGTCATCTAAAAAAATTGCTTCTTTGAGGGTGTTCTTTAAATTAGAAGAATAATAATAGAGAATAGGAAACAGTTACTAGTGGCTAAATCAGGGGAGGATCTGGATTCCTCGAAAATTAAAGACTAGCATTATAAACGGCAGTCACAGGAACAAAGCCAAACTGATCTCAACGAATTTAATGAATTCTCGGATGGAGTTTCTGATTGGTCGTTAACGTTTGAGATTATTATTTTAGATTCAGTTCATTGTACACAATTTTTTCAATCCTTTGATCACTAACTACTGGTAGCAATTGTCTTTGGCGGTACTTTTCCCCCGTCCACTTTTCTTTTCTCTCAACTTTTCCGTCCAGCAACTGATTAGGATAATCCTAAAATGAAGTGTGAATGGACCAAATAAGAACGTAAACATAATCGAACAAAAATTAATAAATTAAAAATTCCAATAAAAATTAAGTATATTACGAAATGAACGAATTAACCAATCATCATCTGGGGCTCGACACCAATATCAGGTCACGTGGTATCAAAAAGGGGTTGGCTCATAGGTTGGCTGGAGAGGGGGGCTTGGAGATATAGTTACCTCAATATTGTCCATTTCCAAAAAATGGCGTGTTTTCCTATTGGAGCCATTGGGGTGTTTTCCTATTTTTTTTTACATCGGCAATGGAAAGTAGTTGGAAAAAGAAGAGATACGTATTTCTGGAATTTTAATATTGGGTCCATTTAAGTCCATAAATTATTTTTTTATTGTGCGCGATATCTATGTGACGTCACTAAGCGAAAATTCAAAATTTGCGCCATTTTTTAGTGATTTCTAGGACATTTTCATTTGTGAGGTTGGTGTTACTGCGTGACAACTTTATTTTTGTTTATGTTTGAATTGTTTGGTTAGGGTAAACAACATGGTAAACATGAGACATTGTTTTTAGTTTATATTTTTACCTGTGAATTGTTGTCTCTGCCTGTGACTGATTACAAGTGTATTTATTAGTAATAGAAAAACATCGTAATTTGTAAAGGTAATTTTTGAATATATTTAATCGACTTTGCAGTAATACTGTTAAGTTAAATACTAACCTTACATTTTTCAACCCTTTTATTTCTGAAAGGATCTATAGAATCTTTATCATAAAAGGATCTATAACCGGTAAATTGTCGGACTTAGCCTCTACAAAACCTTGCTCCATGTTTAATAAAAGTTTTTTCTATAGCCGTGCGGAAAACCCGATTTTCCGCACTGATTTTCGTGCGGAAAATTAATTTTCCCGCACTAGTGCAGAAATATTTTTCCGCACGTAATATTGAAAATTACTATACACGCATCGTTGTTTGTCGCGATACACATATCAATGCATATCTCAACGTGAATGGAGATAACAGGAAATTATAACAATATTTTGTACCAACATGGACTGCAGCAACAATAATTATTTATTATTTATTAATTCATTAATTGACCGTCTCTGATATGTATCTCAGAGTGTGTAACAGGCTTAATGCATTTCGTCTTGCTTAGCTACCAGGTTTCCAAGTTACTAAGGACGCTTAAACAATCATTAGAAATCAACAAACTGACATTTCGATATTATTATTATTTATTTGTGATTAATTGCTTTTTAAAAGTGTGTATTTTTCGTAATTCTGCATTATTAGAATGATTGAAGGTGAATTTGACAATCTGGCCATGGAAGACGGGGTTCCAGAATATATTTTGAGCGCAGCAAAAGAAGTAGATATGAATTTGCTTCCAGAAAAATCCAAAGTCAGGTACATTCAAGAATACGAAAAGTTCGTCAAATGGTGCATCAACAAGAAAATAACGAACATCAGTAAAGAAGAGGTACTTTTAGTTTACTTTCAAGAAATTTCAAAGAATTTTCAACCTTCTACAATGTGGTCCAAGTACTCAATAGAAATCTATACTAAAAATTAAGAAAAAGGTTGATATTAGCAGGCATTTTAAATTGATTGCTTTTTTAAAAAAGAAAATGATAGGTTTTAGACCAAAAAAGTCTAAAGTGTTAAATCAGGAACATATTGAAAAATTTTTAAGCGTTGCGCCTGACGATACTTATTTACTAATCAAAGTCGCAACTATCATTGGAATCGCTGGAGCCTGTAGGCGCGAAGAATTGACTTATCTGTTGTGTGAAAACGTAGTCGAACAAGGAGATTTATTTTTGGTGAAAATACCGGATAGCAAGACTCACCAGAGTAGAAGCTTTGTAATAACTGGAGAAAAAAATCTTAATTTAATCAAGAAGTACATGTCTCTGCGTCCCAAAAGTACACCGCATCAAAGGTTTTTTGTTAATTTCCAAAAAGGTACATGTACTATTCAAACTATTGGCATTAATAAGTTTGGTAAGATGCCATCCGATGTGGCTGCTTTTTTGAAACTTCCAAATCCAGAGAGCTTTACTGGACATTGTTATAGACGCTCTTCGGCTACCATGTTGGCTGACGCTGGAATGGATATTACTAATTTGAAACGTCTCGGGGGATGGCAATCGACGAAAGTTGCAGAATCATATGTGGACGAATCCATGGGGAACAAAAAACGAATAGCCAACCAAATTCTATATTCTAAAGGAGAAAATTTCGAGGAAAGTGTACCTCCGCCTTCGCCCTTACCTTCTACAAGTTTCGCGTGTGAAATTGATGCTATTGCTGACAACAATGAACTAGTGAAACAGCACCAGCATGACAAGTTGAGAAGAAAAAGTGTCAACATTATTGCTAACGAAGCTCACCATCAAAATGCTCCCAGTTTAATTAATAATGCTTATAATTGCCAGTTTTCGGTTACCTACCATGTTAGTTATAACAAAGAATAATTTTATTCTTTGTTGTTTACTATGTATTGTTAATGTTTGCCATAGTTATTAAAAGTTATTAAATTATTACGAATTATATATACTTATTTCCGCACGTCTGTAGAAAAACTATTGTACCTAACATTTGCGGAAAATGTATTTCTCTGCACTCGTCTGCTTCACCGAACTCCGCTACGCGTCGTTCGGTGAACGGCAGACTCGTGCGGAAAAATTTATTTTCCGCACTTGTTAGGTAAATAGCTATACTTCACAGGAAAACAACAATACAACACATTAAGTTGTCAAGCCAAACACAAACAGGAAATTTCAAATGTCAATTATCGAAATGTCGACTGTCGTTTGTCGTCGTTACAAACTGAATCTAGCCACATATTATCAGTATGGCCTCTTATAGATACATATTCCCTAGTTTTCGCTTAGTGACGTCACGAATATAGAATAAAATTTCAAAACTGAATTAAAAATTTTCTACCGATTCAATCTTAATAATTTTTATTCTAATAAATATTAAAAAAAACATATTTTATAAAAATACAGGTTTCCACTTTCATTTCGATTGAAGGAAAATACCCTAAGTCTTAATTTTAAAAAAACTGTAATAGGCTTTACACGTATACTATCTTTAATATAGTCGGTAGCTGAGAGTTCAGTCTCGATCGCTTAACACAGGGGTCGTGGGTTCGGATCCCCATTCCCCAGGACTATTTTTAATTAAATGTCTTCTTTTTTAATTAAATAAAAAAATATTTTTATTTAATTAAAATTATAATTTTTAATTGAATCTTAGGTAGACATTTGTTTATTCTTGATAAAAAAAACGATAATATTACATTATTTATCCCCTTCGAAACCGCTCTGGCGACGGACGCCTATCCCGAAGACCCAAGAACGCGTGCCACCAGTCGCATAATGAATGATCGAACTGCTTCCAGTTGATGTGGTACGATGTGCGATGACTACAATCCGCCGACGGCATTTTGGGGCTTGCAAGGATCGCGTTTCATTTCGTATAATTTGTCCCGCCAGCCGTTGTGTTGATTCCTTATCTCGGGGTTTCCATTTTACCGAATCGTTGCCCTTCAAGAAGGCGAAGCGAATATCTTATCGGAAGCTTGAGCAACTCCATTGAATGTGTTTAAACGACTGGCTAGAGATTGATGGAATTTTCTACGAGCAAAATCTGTCAGAATGCTACTGTCCTTTTTAATATCTGTGTAACAAAAACTCACATGGTCAACGTCAAGCGGCCTTTTGCGTGTAAATTAAATATCTTTAGACAGTAACAACTGGCTCAAATAGATAGATTTCGTAAACCATTTCTAGTTCTGTAGCAAATATGTCATTTTGGGTCATAAATAGTATTAAGAATTGTTCGGGCTTAACAGATTTATTAAAATATTTTATGGATGTCTAAATCCGTGCACCCCTGGAGACGGAACAGTGTTTAGTAGACAATGCGCCAAATGTGCGTAACTAAATAGTAGATTCTAATGAATTATGTTGGTACTTGGAAGTTCTCCGCAATAAGATCTTTTGTATGTTCATAGACAATAGTGCAGAGGCATAGGTCAACCTGGTTTTTTCGGGGAGTTTTCCCAGGAATAATATCAGTAGAGTAAGCCGTAATTCCCCCTCACTTTGAGACGAGGATAATATTTAAGGGTTTTAGGTCACTAGCTAGTACACAGTATTTTGATTGGACAGCGTGACTGAAACAGGTCATGGTTTGCGGTACTAGACAGAGAGAAGAAACGTACTTTAACAACCAATGGGATTAGTATATTTGAATTTTAATGCAAAAGAAACTTTACTTGGAAAGTTTCGACTGAAGAAAAGTTAGTCTCCGACGGCACTTCTTCCAAAGATGTTGTTTGTATTTATTTGGGGCTTATCCCCATAGTATCAGGGCAAACCACCCAGGAAGGGTAAAGTGCGTTTCTCGGGCTCGGCGTAACCGCTGTTAGTTGTTTTATCTAGAATCATTCAGTTTAGAGTTCATTAGTATTGTATTCATTCGTTTTCTTAGGTCAAATAGTATCTCAGTATTTTGCATTTCTCTTTTGCTTACGTTTCTAAATTCTATTTATTTGTTATTAAAAACCCTTGCCTAAAAGTGCCGTGTTTTCATGCAAATCCGCCCAACTACCCTCTCAGTGTTAGCATAGAAGAAGTGTCCTAGGAATACGTCCCTACATCGATGTTCAGGATTAGATAACCCACGGTAAGTCGAACCTTTTTTATACGTCAATCACAGCATATCTCGAACCCAGCGACAGAGAAATTAGCTCAGTATTAAAACTTTAGACTCCCTTTCGAGATCACTGAATAATTAAGTAAGTGTCGTGAAGCCTGTATAGTAACACCGGCCAGCCTGTTACATCTGGCTTCATATTGCGATATGTAATGCGGTGTTGTATCACCTGGTTGTATGTCGCTGGAATTAGCAATTGTGGGAGAGTCATCCACAAACTACTACAGTACCTAGTTCGCATTATATCTCTTGTACATCCTCGCTGGGATAGTTGTCTCACGTAATCATCTCTTGAACTTATTCTAAGAAAAGAGGCAATGATGACAATGGAATTTTCCTTATGTTGACCACAGTAGAGCAATGTTCTCTCAGTATTTTTTCCAACGGATACGAGGATGTGGTATTCACAGAGTAACACCGTTTCGTGGTCTATTGACAGCATCTACAGAAACATGCTTAACTTAGTCTCATACTATGAAGGTTAGTTCACAATGTCTGGTGAGAATCCAATATTTCTGATAGGATACTTCAAGAATCTGGTAAACTAGCATTTGGTTGATTCACTCCACAGATTTAGAGGGGCTTAGGTTACAGATATTGTGACTGGCTGCCCTTTCAGTCACTTGTTAATTATTTTGTTGCAAACCATTGTGCGGGTCCTTTGACCTAACACATAAAAATATTCTTCCTGTTGGCGACGTTCAGAAGTGCTTGGTTATATTCCCATTCATCTTATTTTATTGTTTCGATGACCAGTCATAATCTATGATGTTAGCTGTGATCAATATCTTTAGTCTATAGTGAACAATCTCATTAGCAGCTATAGTTCTATTCCTCTTCTCTAATCCCAACTCTCTGGAACAAAACAGTGGAATAGTTATCTACAATCTACTAACTCTGAATTTGCTGGCACCTTAATAATATTCCATATCCTGCTCCTTTTTTCCTTTCATTTTTCTGTCTATGAAGACATTAATGATTCCTTGAACCATTCTTTCGAAGAAGAAGAAGAAACATAAATTAATTCTTAGCACATTGTTTGATGTTTTTGAGTTTGATTAATATAACAGCCATAGTTGTAGAGAAACATATGAGTGAGAGCTATATATTAATGGGTGGAGAATTGTATTTAAAATTGTAGAAAACATTTGTGAAACTTCTCGAGAATTTCATTTCAGAAAGTTCCCCTGATTCGCGTCACAATTTAGGTATAAAAATACCAATATATTTATAACTTCATCATATATTTCAAGTAAAACCTTTAGTAAAGGTCATCTACGTCCAACTAAATGAACTGGCTGACCCCTTCTCTATGGCTGGGCCGTGCAAGTGATTGAGGTTGATAAAAGCGCGTCCTGGCTGGGTCCGGAACGACCTGAAACGAGGCGAGGGGCTGATTGCAGGACTACTTATAAAATTAGTGCCGGCGATCGAGCAATTAACCCGGACGGCTCCGTGTTGGGCCCTTGTAACTTCACTCGAAGCTACTGTCTCGGTCACACGTTTGGATGGCAATGCTGACAGTAAAATGTACTCTATCACTCGTTCGGAGATGAATGCTTTAAATGGGGTGGTCATCGTGCTAAAAACATGGGTGCACTGCGGGTTTCGGTGAAAGGCCAAGATAAGTTCATCTCATAAAATAGTAGGGTGGGATCGTTACCACCGCGTGTTCATAAATTCCGTTGCATCATTGACAATCATTGTATGTGTATGCAAAGCTGCATGTGGTGCAAATTATAAGGGTTTCAACTACAATCAAGATACAAAAGATACAAGGCTACTACCTTTTCTACCTTGTTTTTATTCAACAGATACCCCAGTTCATTCAGCCCAATTTCCAACAGAATGATGACACAAAACCAAATGACAAACGAGTAGTTTTAGTGTGTCTAACAGCAACGTAGTGTTTTTTAAATAGTCACGGCTGAAGCTATGGTATAGCCTTTTGCCCTCAGCTGAGTAGAACCAGATATGAAACACAAAAATATAGAGAACTTCCCGGTCATTTTCCATCCGGAAAAGGCATACCCATCCACTAAACAGAACTTCTAAAGGTGATAGCTCAAGCGATGGGTCTGAAGCATGTTGGCTCAATAAATGGTTTGAATGCATAAAAAGTGGTATTAGATAGATAGATAGATAGATAGATTTATTCATTTCTAACATGTTTACACCCAATTACAAGAAATACTTAAACCAAATATACATAAATTTTCATACACACACTTATAGAAAAAAAAAGAAAAATAAACTAAATAGCAACAGATAATTTTGAAATAATATAATTTAAACTATCGTAATTAATATCACAGACATCCGCGACGCAGTTAAATATGTTGCACATTGAATGAACCGGAGATCTAACCAGAGTATTAGTCCTAGGGTTTCCGCAGTAAAATGTAGGCTTGTTTCTAGAATTGAGTCTTGGAACTAGAAAATATTTTGTGTAACAAGTCTCACAATCAATATTGTTATGCAACAACTTATACAAGAAGGTAACAGATAAAATGTACCTTCTGTCGGCTAAAGAAGTACACTGAAATCGGTCCAGTAGCAAATGTTGATCAGTACCTCTGTCTGGAAAAACTCTATCAGTTCGAAAAGCCAAATATTTGAAAAATTCTCTTTGAACGCTTTCAAGTTTGATTGTATGACTTTGGGCTAAAGGATTCCAGATTACCGCCCCGTATTCTAATTTTGATCTCACTGAAGCAAAATAAAGGATTTCAAAAACAGCTGTATTGTGAAAGTTGCTACAATTACATAATATAAAGCCCCACATTTTACTTGCAGATGCAATTATTTGTTGAAAATGTAGATTAAAAGACAGTTTATCGTCAAAAAGTATCCCGAAATCCCTGAATTCAGTGCATCTATTCACAGTGATGTCATTAATTTGGTATTGTTAATACATTGGCGAGGCTTTCCTGTTAAAGGATAATACAACACATTTGGATATATTTAGGTTTAACTTATTCCTAAGGCACCAGTTATTAACAGAAGCCAAATCGTGCTGTAACAGTAAGCAATCTTCTACTGTATTTATGGTTCGAAACAGTTTCATATCATCTGCATACACAAGACAACTTGTCTACTATTGGCACCTTTACATCTTCTTTGAACGGCCAAGTCGATTAGTGACCTAGATAACGTTTGTAGTTTTCATGATTTTTTTTTCCCACACGGAACAAGCGTAGAGGGCTACGAAGCGACTAAAAAACGACCCTCAGACCTCCCCTTGAAGCTGCAACCGCCGACAACGATCGCGGGCTCACTTCGAGTACCCTTCCCTAACCTTGCATTGCTAAGGGCCAGTTGGATCCTTTAGAGGTGCATCCTCGGCTACACAGCCACTGCTGACCTACCCCGAACCACCACCAGGACAAGAGCGGCACTAGCCGCTCCCGTCAGAGGCAGACTACCCCCAATGGGTTAGACACGCAGACGAAGAAAGAAGACAAGACAAAAGAGCGCCAGAAGATCCTACCCAGCCTGCAGGGTAGAGCCAGCATAGGAGGGGACCCCACGAATCGCCCACACCTATCACTTTTTTTGAACTAGGTTGGTGAAGGATGGGGTCCACCTCTACGAGGCAGTCCATGTCTACAGCGTTGGGGAGGGTAAAGAGCGATATCTCGCTCTGCCCCAAACCATCCCAGGTCAATGGATATTGGCATGAAATTTTTCCACAATACTTCCTCAGAATAGAGGACACTTTATTACTATTTCAATCAAATAAGAAATTGTAGTTTTACAGCAGAACCCTGTTCCATTCCATGTCTTCTATATAGTCTAAATTTATGGCTAAGTCATGTTTGTGCTCTAGGTAAAGAAGATAATTTAAACAATAAATTATAAATAAACGGATCGAAAAAGTTTCAGTTAACAAAATAATAATGGAGAAAGTACTAACTATATATTAATTACGATACATTTAGAAATAGCTGGAAAATGTTCTTTTTAACTTGAAAAGTTCTAAGCTGTACTTTTTCAAACTTGGAGGGAGGATAGAGGTTTATGCAACGCCGTCTAGCATTTCATTAAGGTTTTAAAGAGAATAAAACAAGTATACGGTGGTTGAGTCACCGCTATCTTTCTAATGTAAAAGTTTTTCGTGCTTCCAACTTCAGGTGAAACATAGTAAACACAGACACGTTTTTGCTCTGTGCATCAGAGAATATGCAAAGGGTTTATTTCTAGGAATTATATGTCTTCGTCAGTTTCACAAGGAAAACTAGATCGAATAACTTGTGACGAATCTAGTCCGGCTCTTACTTAAATTTTCAATACACCCGTAATTTTCTTAAGAATCAATATAGAATTTTCTATTTTGCAGGACTTTCCTATAATTCAGAGATTATTTTTCTACAAATTTTGATGCACTTGTGCAGCTAATCATACCTCAATAATCATAAGACGTGGTACGTATATACAACTTTTGTGATACATTTGTTTCATAAATCAAAATGAAAAACTTAAGGGGGCCTTTTATAAATAAAGAGCATGTGGATCATTAAAATTTTACATGACAGTAGCAATTCACAAGTAGTTACTAGTTAGTAATCCGTAAGCGATTTTGTTGTGGATCTTGTTATTTACTCGATACCCTCGATTCCCATCAAAAATGGACTGCTCTGTATATTACAAATTATATGAGAAAAGATAACAGATATTGTTTTGACTGTCTGCGCTTCAAGATTTGAATTTCATCAAGGAAAAGGCGCATTAAAAATACAAGTAGATAGTTATGAAAACAGGAAAATATACTCGTCTCAGAGATATACAAACATATAAATTATTGTAGAACAACAAATACGTAGAGTATACACCTACAAGTCTGGACTTTTTGTGCTATTATAGATACAAAAACAACAATCTGATCGCGCATTCTAAGACATATTTTAAAAGACGTCCCATGTAACATGGGCAAAATTTAAACTTTTTTTCCTGCTTATAATATGGAAATATTAATCCTTTCCTGAATATTAATATGAAAGGTATGTGTTGAATTCTTACACAGATTAAAAAAAATCATAATAAATCATTCATTGAACTATACAAAAAAGAGGAAACCAGGAGTATTCAAATTAAATATTCAAAGTGTAGTATCAATGCAAACTTACCACATAAAGTTTGCCACAAAAAAACACTATATAATATGCAACAAAATAAATATTTCATAAATTAACTAAATTTCATCAGTGGTTTTTCAGTTTTATACAAAATTGTGTAATATTACAAATCATATTTTGAATTACGTATGTCCAAATAAAATAATTTTCTAAATTAGCTTTTTTCTAAACGTTTCCAGTCGATCTTCGACTCGTCGTCAGTATAAAGTGTGTATGATAAAACATTGTTAGATTGACTAATTCAAAATATCATCACATGCATTGGTCACTATGTTATTAATAGTTTTCCACTGGTAACATCCTTCTGGGGTAGAAGACGCCTCGTTTGATCCAAGAATATCGTTTCTGGTGAGATACAGTTCACAATCACCATTAAGTTTAATAAAAACATGAGTTTGAAATGTTTGAAATATACTGTATTTCAACAGTAAAACATGGTTTACAGTAAGATTATTATTTTAACTACTTGAGTAACAGTATTATATTTTTACTAGATTTTGTTTATACTTCCAGGGTATTTGGGTTTGTACTTTGGCATTTTTTTAAACCAAATTTATTTAAACACTTTTTAATATATTCAAATTATCGCTCCACCACACTTTTCCCCGACACCTTGATATATCTTGAATTATTCAAACTGCCGCAATCATAAAATTTAATCATACATTTTTTCGTCAGCCGCATTATAACAAAAGATGAGGGAAAATGTTACACTGAAACTCGTTTAAGTGAGCATGAAAAATACACCTTTTTATAATTGTACGCTTCCTCGTAAACATTTGATATTATCAGAAATATTACCGCGGTATTTCATTTGCAAAAAGATTTCTATCGTTACTGTAATTTTGCCTCCAACAAAATTTGCGCTGCTTTATGCCCAAATGAAAATATGTTAAGGCTCTGTTACATGACCAAAAGAATATTTCCCGTCGTGTTAGACACCATTTTATTTGCAGAATTGTTTATTTTTTCTTGCAGAGTGTTAATGTATGAAACTCATTTTTTTACTCGACGAGGTGCCTTGGCCACAAGAGTGAATAAATAACCAGCATATCTCCATATTACGCACTCTATCCCTTTCCGTAACCTTGATGCTCGGTTATCCTGAGATTCTTTCCTAAAACGACCAGTGCTGAAGCATCCCGAGTGTTAATATGTTTGTAATTGTTTCTTAGGCATTGGGTTTGATTAAGATATTTTATCTAGTGTTTTAATTATTGTGCCTTCAGTTGCGTTAATTTTACTTACAAAGTTTTTAGTTAAAACCGAATTGCAAAAATAGCTTGTTAGAAGCGAATTTTTAACGGTATTTAATAAAAAAATGTTCACTAAATATACTTGCGATATTTGTAAACAATATGCTTTAGAAGCCACCAAGATTTAGAAGAATCGATTTTGTTTTGCTACTACCTATTAAACTGAAGTACGAAAATGCATATTTGTATTTATTTAGTAATTTAAATATGCCTCACAATGATTTTGTAAGCTTGTTATTGTTGCTTGAAGTTTTATTCCAATTAAATTTTGAAAACACTGTTTGACAAAATAGGGTTATTCAAAGTTTTGAAAACATTTGAAAACACGTGAAATTTGTACATCCATGGAAAAATTTTCCTCAAAATTATTTAATCAAACTGTTTGGTAGAGTAAAACTATATTATATACTCAAAAGTATAAACAGAAACTTTAGAACTACAAATACAGGGTGTCCACCTAGTGCGCGTAAGTCCAATATCTGGGTTAATAAAAGAGATAACTTAATTTTTTTTTCTACAGGGTTGTCTAATATCCGGAGCTGCACAAAATGAAAATATATTTACATATTCAGGGTGTTCAGTTTTTCCTGGACAGGTACCAACTTCGTTTTTCTAAATGGAAATATATATTTTTTATTGCTTTTTCGAACTAAACCCTTGATTTTAGTAGGACTTTCATCAGCCTTCCCTATACCTAACTTAAACTGTTTTTGAAATATTGACGGGTGAATATTGACATTTTTGCAACTTTGACACCCTGTAAAATCTAAACGGTTTGAGATCAAGCAAAAAGGTTTGCACATTCCTATCTTAACTTTTCATAAGCTATCGTTTGGTACTAATTTCAGAATTATCCAAAAATTTAAAATTTTCTGAAAATTTTGAAAATTTTTGATTCCTGGATAAATTTGAAATTAGTACCAAACGATAGCTTGTGAAAAGTTAAGATAGGAATGTGCAAACCGTTTTGCTTGATCTCAAACCGTTTAGATTTTACAGGGTGTCAAAGTTGCAAAAATGTCAATATTCACCCGTCAATATTTCAAAAACAGTTTAAGTTAGGTATAGGGAAGGCTGATGAAAGTCCTACTAAAATCAAGGGTTTAGTTCGAAAAAGCAATAAAAAATATATATTTCCATTTAGAAAAACGAAGTTGGTACCTGTCCAGGAAAAACTGAACACCCTGAATATGTAAATATATTTTCATTTTGTGCAGCTCGGGATATTAGACAACCCTGTAGAAAAAAAAATTAAGTTATCTCTTTTATTAACCCAGATATTGGACTTACGCGCACTAGGTGGACACCCTGTATATATATATATATATATATATATATATATATATATACAGGGCGCCCTATTTCTTGACCCGTTGCATGGGTAACTTTTTTATTAGTAGAGATACAAAAACGCTTAAATGAGCAAATTAGTGCAGTTTCGTATTAGTAATTATACGGTAAGGCTAAAAATTATATACGGGGGAAGGTTGAAAAGTTATTGACAAAAAACGAAAAATCCAACTTTTCTATTATCCCTCGTAGCTCGTTCATTTGAAGAGTTAGAGAAAAATGCTTCACATGTTTTTTGCAGTATTTTTCATGTAAAATGACATGCACTTGCTACTTTTTATATATCTCTTAAAATGGTTGAGAATCACAGTAAAATATATTTTTTTTAAATGTAATGGATAGGTGGCTGTGACATTAACCGAAAGTCCCCTTTTTTCTCTTTCAGATGATATAACATAATCCATATTTTATCCCTACAAAAGTAATAATAATCGTTGTTTTTAAAGAAAGTTTATTGTCACATCAAGAATGCTATGGATTATGGAACAAAAGAATGTTTTGAGAACAGAAATTATTAATTAATTAATTATATTGAAGTAAATGTTCGAAATGACCACCATCCTGTTGGATACATAGTAAGCAACGTTTCTGGATACTTCTTAAAACATTATTCTCTAACTCTTCAAATGAACGAGCTACGAGGGATAATAGAAAAGTTGGATTTTTCGTTTTTTGTCAATAACTTTTCAACCTTCCCCCGTATATAATTTTTCGCCTTACCGTAGAATTACTAATACGAAACTGCACTAATTTGCTCATTTAAGCGTTTTTGTATCTCTACTAATAAAAAAGTTACCCATGCAACGGGTCAAGAAATAGGGCGCCCTGTATATATATATATATATATATATATATATATATATATATATATTTGTAATTAGAAAAATCAATAAATATTATTCTTTATTTAAACAAGTACCTACTTGTTGGAAAATTGGAAAAGCAATAAAACATCCTCGAAAATACGTCTTTTGGAATTCATTTTCTCGTTTGCAAGTCAATTTGACAAACTTAATGATGATCTTACGGGTCTAAAGAGCTTAGTTATTTAAAATTTTTAACTTCAAACGTAGTAAAGTTAACGTTAACATTATGTTTATACCATAAATAAGAACTTTTTAAATATTATGTAAATTTGTATGTGTTCACTTTTCCGTAACAACTTTCATTTAAAAAAACGTTTACGTACTTGATTATCTACTGTTCTTAGTTCAGTGGTTATCTATTCCTCTTAGTTCAGTCATATCTGCACAGGCATAAGTCGCATGTCTCATATAATGGATTTAGGTCTAATAGTTTCTTTGCAACACCTAGAGTTCCTCAGGGCTCAAACCTTGGGGCGATTTTATTCATTCTTTTTATAAATGATTTTTCCCTAGATCCACAGTCTCATAATCTTTTTCCAGATGATTTAAACGCTTTTATTCATTCTTTTCATAACTGATTTGTCCCTAGATCTACAATCTCATCATCTTCTTTTTGTAGAAGATTTAAAACTATTTCTTAATGTAACCATCCTTAAAGACTGTTTAAGGTTGCAGAAACTTATCGATCTTGTTGCAAAATGGTGCTCAGAAACAATCTGAAGCAACCTACATTGAAAAAGCAACCTCTGACTACTCACTTAACGGTTCACCTTTAACACGTTGAAGTAATGTTAGAGATCTCGGTATTGATGATAAATTGTCATTCGCAGACCATACTCATCAAACAACTAGTAATGCATATAAAACATTAGGTTTTATAACTAGAAACTGTTACTTTTAACAATGAACCTGCTTTAAAATGTCTCTATTATTCGTTAGTTCGTTGTAAGTTGGAATATTGTGGTCTTATCTGGCATCCTATTTACCAATCATTTCCTAAATTTCTGTTCGGGTATACAGGGTTATTCAGAACTTATCCATAATAAAATTTGGGGATGTTCAACATACATGTACAAATGTGATAATGCAAAAAAAAATTTTTTTTGGCAGGGTCTTAAAGCTATTTAAAAATTTTTCATTGCACGCCGCTGGATACTGGTCCACTGTAATGGAGTGACCTTGGGACTGACAATGCAAACTGGCTAGCACGAAAAAACTTCGGAAGATCTGAGGGTATACAGACACCCGGCGCAAAAAAGATTTGCAGCGTTTTTACTTTAAAATAAACTTAAAGATAGATAGATGTGACCAAAGTGACGTGTCTTTAAAATGAATAAAATTTTGTTACACTAGTTTTGAAGAATTGCGCTACTTGATTACTAGGTATTAGAAACATGAAATTTATAAAAAATTTGCACATACCGTGTTACAAAAGCTGTTCGAAACACGGTGTTGGAAGTGATTTCGTTGAATTGCGTGCGGATTTTCGAGTGCCCAAACGTGTGTATTGTGAATGTTGTGTATTCCATTTCGAGTAAACAAAGCTTCATCGGTAACTAGTACAGCAGCAGTAAATTGGGGATTTTCAGCATTTTGCTGCAACAACCACTCACAAAATTTAACTCGTAATTAATAATCCACTGGTAACAGTCCATTAACTCAGCATTACTGTACTCCTAAGATAAATAAAACACCCGCGAGAGCGACACACATAGACTGACGACTCATAGACAATGGTTTTAACCAGGCGTTCCAGACAAAAACGTGTTTACTTTTTTTTATCACATTCTTAGGAATGTGGTAGAAAAGTATCAGATGTGTTGAAGTACAGTTGCCCAGCTACGTAGTCCTTTATAATGGTATAGCTTTAAACATTGTTTACGGGAAATCCTAAGCCTTTTATTATAAATTTTTTTGGTGATATCGATTGCTTATTTAAGGATGCACATATCCTCAAAGTTTTAGAGATAAGTTCTGAATAAGGCTGTATAATTATTACCCAGCTAGAGGTTGCGATCAGAGATCGCTCTTACAAAGATTTGATGTCAAATCTTTGCACTATAGAAGAGAGATTACAAGCTTGTCTTATCTATTTAAGTTGTTTCATAACAATCTAGATTCAACTACCCTGTTAAGTATGTTTAATATTCGCATACCAAGACATGGCTCTCGCTTGGAAAGGATGTTCTACTGTCGGAATGCAAGAACCAATATACTGGTAAAATCTCCAGTGTATGTCATGACAAGAATTGTTTTTTTTTGCTACTAAAGTCTATGCCAGAATTAAGCAAAGTGGAATGACCGGAAAAAGAGTAGGTCTGTGTTGTCACATTTATTTCTAAAGTATTCTTATTTAAAACAGGAAACGTATTAATTACCTTATTTACCCATTTTTTACTTGTCTTTAACGTCCCTTATGCCTATTATACTTTATTAAAGCAAACACAATGTTTAATTTGTCTTTTACTTAATAATATCACCGAATATATACAAAGACATTGTTTATGTTCGGTGATAATATCAAGGAATTTCCGACTATGTGGCAACTGCGAAAGTCGTAAAGTTGACGACAAGCTGTTCATCCTTATTTAACATACATATTCTTGCATTTACTCTTTCTTTTCTCTAAGCTTCAACGACGTTGATTGGTCGAATCAGGAACCAACCAGCGACTGCGCTCGAGGTAGTAGGGAAACAGTAGCGTAATGTTGGGTTATTTCGCGCGCGTTTCTTAACGGTAAAAATTTGTGCTAAAATTATCAGTGTATTTATTCTTTGCGTCAGTGTTTATGCTTATTTGTGTTAGTTAAAAAAATGGAAGTGCATATACTAGAAGTATTCTATAGAATAGTATACGAGTATATATTAACTGAAATGTGCCCAATGGTAAAACAGAATACGCACGCCCATGCATCACCGCATTTTACCAGATCGACGAGGTCATTCCACTTTGATTAATTCTGGCATAGACTGTAGATGCCTGTCTTTGAATTTACAAGTTTTCTGAGTGTAGAATGAATTGTCCTTAACGAGGAGTAACCAGACATTTTGCGGCGTAACCTCAACCTTTTGGACGAAACATACCTCTGTAGTTCCGAACACATATCTTACATCACGTGACCCCAGTAACCGCAAGCTCGGTGTGTTCCCTGGATTTATCACAGTTTCATGTAGTTATACTACTACTGAAATTTACCCATTCATGTGCTGAAATATGACTACCATGACTAGAGTACATTAAGTCTGTATTTAGTCTTCGTCGATGTCGATAAACATAGCGTAATTAATACAATAGGCTTACATCAATGGATTGATGACAGAGTATCCATAAATGAAGTAATGTAGTAAGTATCTAAATCATCATCAAATCGAGGATTGATGAAATACATAAAAATAAACCAAAATTTTGATTATGTTATCTTTATTCAAAATTACTGACTATGGTAAAATTCTTTCACCATAAATTCGGTTACATTCTAATTGATTTCTTTTAATTCTCCATACTCATTGGTGGCAAAATGGGATATATCTCATAAAAAACTCTCGTAAATTCTACTTGTAACTCCACTTCAATATTCATGGGTAAATAATATATTTAGAAAATCCACCTCAGAATTCGTATTTTCATTTTAAAATGCGTTTTTTAAAGAAAAATGCTTAATTAAACTATAGCTGTAGGCTTTTTTATAGTATATTTTTAATAAAAAAAAAACTACCAGAGTTATAGGACTCAAACATTAGCATAGATTATAGATTAGATAGGTATACAAGGTGCCCATTATCTATCTCCTTACATGGCTAACTTTGTTGATAGTGGAGATAGAGAATTGTTCAAATTAGCAAAATTGGGCAGAATTACAAGAGGAAGTCAGTGCCTGCTTCAGATTTAATTTTAATTTTCAACTTTTCGAGATATTTTGGAAAAACTGAAAATCGCCAAAATTTTTAAACTCGAATATCTCGAAAACTATAAAAGATACAAATAACATAAAAAATATTGTGTGATAGTGTTTTTTACGTGGAATTCAGCGGTGATATTGAAAATTTCACGGGTATCTTAGTTTTTGAGAAAAAAAATTAAGTTATGTTTTTTTAAATGGCAACCATAGTTGGATATGGTATCAATAAAAAGCTTATTTTTTTCTGATTTCAAAAATATAATATTTATTATACCTTTCTCTTTTCTTTTGTTTGCTGTAATGAACAAATAATTTATTAACATAGTAAGCTATTAAAAACAAACCTAGGTCAGTAAACAACAATAAAATATAAATGTCAGATCACACTAAAGTCACATTATAAACTTCAAAATTAAATGTTCATCTTAAAATAGTTATTGTGAAATGTACACAAACGAAGAAAAATACGATTTATTAAATATTATATTTTCGAAATCAGAAAAAAATAAGCTTTTTATTGATACCATTTAAAAAAACATAACTTTATTTTTTTTCTCAAAAACCAAGATGCCCGCGAAATTTTCAATATCACCGCTTAATGCCACGCACAAAACACTATCACACAGTATTTTTATTTTATTTGTATCTTTTATAGTTTTCGAGATATTCGAGTTTAAAAATTTTGGCGATATTCTGTTATTTCAAAATATTTCGAAAAGTTGAAAATTAAAATTAAATCTGAAGGAGGCACTGAATTCCTCTTGTAATTCTGCCCAATTTTGCTAATTTAACCAATTCTCTATCTCTACTATTAACAAAGTTAGCCATGTAAAGAGATAGATAATGGGCACCCTGAATAGGAAATTATGGAAATTTTATTAAAAAACATTTAAGTGATCTACAAACTGACAATTTTGGCATTGAAATCATTTTAATTTTAAAATCAGTTTAATTGTCATATATTTCTTGTAACTTTTAACAGTTCTTAGATATTAAACCTCCTGCCACACAAATTTTTTTCATTAAAATTCAATACAAAAGGTATATAAAAAAAAATTATTTTTAATGTAATGTAGATGCTTTGTTTAATATTTCATTATTTCAAAGATGTAGATAACACTATTAAAGAGAAAAATGCATTAAAGACAATAAGTTGAGTTTATATGAAGATATGCCGTTGTAATTCAATGTTAGGGGGTGCATATTTCACGCAAAGTAGTTCTGTTCGACGTAACTTAAAAATAATAAGGTTATTCCTTTGCTTATCTAGAATTAAAGGTAACGAAGAAAATTAAAAATGATGCACACTTGTTTTATCTATTAAATTATGTGGCAACGATTAGTTAAATAAGGTTTTCACACCTTTTTGCCTCCAAATTATCAAATACAAGTTTATATCATTTGGATTAAGTGCTTCTTGAATCACTCTATATGTTACGTCAACTATAATGAGTGCTAA
Source organism: Pogonocherus hispidulus (assembly GCA_963924545.1). Classification (NCBI taxonomy): domain Eukaryota; kingdom Metazoa; phylum Arthropoda; class Insecta; order Coleoptera; family Cerambycidae; genus Pogonocherus; species Pogonocherus hispidulus. Next base: position 3,186,674 of record OZ004698.1, read on the forward strand.
AATTATGCCATTAGCACTACGCCAAACATTTTATTACCGTTTTTATGATCGCGAATATGCGCTAGAGGCACATTAAAATGCAATAAAAAATAACTGCAATAACCATAAAATGAGCATATTTTCTTTTCATGTCTGTATTTTCTAATCTGAATACTGCAAATCGTTATACCTTTACGACAATCTTCATATATAGAATAATAATAGGTAGGTACTTAATTTCTTTTATAGAGATGCATATAATATACCTAATAATATGCATAGAAATTATAAAAAATATAGAATGCTTTTACGGAGACTGAAACTGGCCTAAGGAGAAAACGTAACTCTAGCAACTTTGGTTTTCTGTATCGATAGCTCTGGTCACACTAGCATCTAGCTTCGCATTAGCCGTCGGGTGGGAAATTCAAAAATTAAGTAATTTTACGTGTTATCTAGATTATTTCCAACCACTTGGAATTTTTGTCATAATATTCACCCATTCGCAATTTTTAGCTAAACATACTAAATAAATACTAAAAGACTGATTATATTACATTATTATTAATAGAATAATCCTTACCAAAATTGGTAAGATTGAACTCTTAAAGCCGAAATTTGCACAAAATTGTTTTATTACCCATTTACCTCACTATAAACTAAAACAAAACAGTTGTTCAGGGAACACAATAAAATATAAAGTGTGGTAATATTTATCAAAAAAAACGGTAAGAACAACAAATACACAAATAATAAGGTGGAGGCCATAAAATAAACAAGAAGAACAATTAACACAGGCTGACAGCTGACAAACGTCAAAGGTTCTTAACTTAACACTTATTGGGATTAAGCACTAGCAATTGGCGATTCCAAAAATGAATGCGCCCTCTGCATGAAAATATTTGAACCTACTTAAAAGGTAATTTTTGGAGGCTTATTGCTTATATAATGATAATTAACATGTATTTGGGTTTGTTTAACGTAATAATTTAGTGGTGCTTGTGATTTGTTAGTATTACAAAGTTAAAAACGACGTGGTTAGTATTTGTACATCTTAATTTTTACATTTTAAAATGGCATTCAAAAGAAATCAGCACAACACAAACTTCCGTGTTCATAGGTGTCATTCCACAAAATGTGTCAATAGAAGTGTTTAAGATTGAAAATAGGTAAAAGTTTGGCCCTAGTATAAGAAACTGTTTCTCATGCATTTCTCCAAAAGGCATGTAACAATTTATTAACAGGTAACACGTTTATTTACACAACATAACCACTTTGTTGCAGTTTGTCTATACTTTTCTATTATTAGTCTTATAAAAGCCGAATATATTTTAATTTAAACATTATTTAACAAAAAACGAGCACTAATATGGTATCACCATACAGTTTATCACACTTATTTTAGTCAAAAATGTAAGTAAACAAAAACTAGGACACCTGTTTCAACCCAAAAAATTCATATAATTAGCAATGAAGCACTTATTGGACGTTTGACCGCTTTTACCACTCTTTTTATCCTTTATTTCACCCTAACTAGCACATGAAGTCACTATATTTATGGCTGATGAATGCTGCGGATGATGTGATATCAAATGCAAAACTTTTACTCGTCTTCCTTCATATTTGTTTACAATTTGCAGCGCCCTCATCGGTAATTTGAATCGCCAATAAAAGATTCCCAGAAAATTCCCTAAAGTTACTTTTCTCGCGTTCTGCATAGAGTGGCTATTTTTGGATGTGTCATATAATGGATATCGGCATTCTATATTTTTTATAATTTCTATGATAATATGACAAGTTGATTGTAACAACCAACTTGTTACGTTAAAAGACAATAAATTTTTTATAACTGTACTATCATTTTTTTTTTCAGAATGGAGTCCTTTGTTTAGGTGAAAGAAAAGAAACCAATATCTGACAATTCCTATAGCTCGGAAAAGCCTTTTTTTCTTTATTGAAGACAGCACAATACACAATATAGCGGAAATAGCGTGTTTGAGTATCCTATGAAGTTAACTTAGATAAAAATTGAATAACTTGAAAGGGAACTCTTTTGTGTGAAGGGAAAAATAAACGAGATTATTTCTATGGAGACTTTATAATTGATTTGTTAATAATAATTGTATCTGTTTGTATTAATTGATGTTAAAATGGTTTTTTGTTCAATTCTTAACACAGTTTTTGTTGTTTAAAGTTTAAATATGTTTGGCTATTGAGATTTACTCGAATATATTCGAGAAGTATTCGAATAATTTACCATTGTAGTAATTCGTATTCTAATACTCCGATATTCGAATACTTGAATTATTCGTATTCGATTCCCAGCCTTAATTTATACCAATAGCTTCAAATAGTCAAGGTATGTTTTTTATAGTAATTTTTTAATATTATTTTATTTATTGGCTTATTTAACTGTTTATATCATTCTTTGGGTTATTCAGAACTTATCTCTAAAACTTTGAGGATATGTGCATCCTTAAATAAGAAATCGATATCACCAAAAAAATTTATGATAAAGGTCTTTGGATTTCCCGTAAACAATGTTAAAAGTTATACCATTATAAAGGACTACGTAGATGGACAACTGTACTTCAACGACATCTGATATACCACATTCCTACAAAAAAAGTAAACAAGTTTTTGTACCTTGAACGCCTGGTCAGGACCGAGCGAATAGAGTTGGAGTGGGGATAATATCTTTATTGTCTATCTGTATCGCTCTCTCAGTGCCGGTGGTAAACAAAACGAGGTCAGCCCAGCCTAGGTACTGGGTACATTAGAAACAAGAAGTCAGTACTGTTGTTTGTTGTTTTATTTATCGTAGTAGTGTTAAACTTTAAAATTTTCAAAATGGCTCATGTGTACAGTAATGCTGAGTTAATGGACATGATTCTTATTTATGGTGAAGTAACCAGGAGGAACATTCGCTTTAATGCGGCAAAATTGGATAAGGCGTGGCCAAAAGTGTGTACAAGTCGAGGGACAAAATTTCGAACAGCTTTTGTAACAAGGTATGTGCAAATTTTTTATAAATTTCATGTTTCTAATACCTAATAATCAAGTAGCGCAATTCTTCAAAATTAGTGTAACAAAATTTTATTCATTTTAAAGACACGTCACTTTGGTCACATCTATCTATCTTTCAGTTAATTTTAAAGTAAAAACGCTGCAAATCTTTTTTCCGCCGGGTGTCGGTATACTCTCAGAACTTCCGAAGTTTTTTTCGTGCTATATGTGACATCGCCAGTTTGCATTGTCAGTCCCAAGGTCATTCCATTACAGTGGGCCAGTATCCAGCGGCGTGCAATTAAATATTTTTAAATAATTTTCAGAACGCGCCAAAAAAAATTTTTTTTGCACTACCACATTTCTACATGTATGTTGAACATCCCCAAATTTTATTATGGATAAGTTCTGAATAACCCTGTATAGGAAATAAGCCAAAAAGTTAACTAAGAGATAAATTATTAATGAAATTATCAAATATAACGTTCCATAAAGTTTTGATTTTCCTCGTTACGTATAACCTAGGCACGCAAAAGAACACCTTTATTATTTAGAAGTTATGTCGAAAACAACTACTTTGCGTGCAATATGCACCCCCCCCCAACATTGAATTACAACGGCATATCTTAAACTGCTTAAAAATATACTCTTTGTTTGATCAGATTTTTAGTGCGACATCTACGTTTCGATGGCCTAAGTTTACTTTTAACTCGTATTTTTTAATACTCCGTCGACAATCCAAACGCCCCCGTAAGGTGTCCTATTCAGGTCAAAAACAACATTAGACTTTTCTTCTGTTTAGATTTTTTACACAGACAGGGGTTCCAGCTAAAGCATACATTATTCTAGGCCCGCATAGACCTGATATATGAGCAATAAAAAAACTTCTGCTTACCATATTTCTAACTTTGCCATATAATAATGAAAACTTTTATTATATTATGATTCATGAACTCATCGGACTTTGATATATCACCCTAAATAAAAATCCATCCTCATCTAGGGTATTACGAATATGTGAAGCACTTTATCAAGATGCTGTTGGAAGTAGTTTAAAGATACTTTTTATGTATAGACTGCTAAAAATTATATACAAGGTGGTCCAACACCACCGTAGGTTGCATAAACACAATGATTTTTAATAGAAACATTTACTTTTTATATCTAATCCATGGGATCGGTGGCTCAGAGTTTAGTGTGTCGATCTCTCAAGCCAGAGGTCGTATTTCACGTTCTATACGCGATTCATTTTAAGATCGAAGCGCCAAAACGACAGTAACCTATACTAACCTCCGGTCCCTGACACTGACGTTTGAAATTGTATCCATCAAGGATTTGTTGTCGAGAACTTAAAACCAGGTAAAAAGCTTGCAAAACTATTTTGAAAGGGGTAAGTAGTGATATAAAATTAAAATAGATTTCAATATTTTTCGAGCGTTCAATCTGAAAATGAAACTTAACCTCAAAATATGTCAAATTCTTTATTGGACATACATACCTTTATAGAAATAGTCATTCTTAGAGAAAAGTAAAGAGCACACACTCTACTTTGTGTTGTTTAGCTTCTTTATCCATACTTGTCTCCTGTAACTCTTTAATCCACAACTTATAGTTTGCACAATAGCTCCAGATTTTCCCGCTTTTGGAAAAGTATGAAACTGATCTCGGAGTTTTTCTTTGTACAAGAGGAACAATGACGCTTACAACAATAATGATTCATATCTAATCAAAGCAATTAACTTATATAACAACGGATATTTCAAAATTCACAATAGACATACATACGCAAAACTGAACCAAATTCCCACGCGTTAGTTGTGCGTGCCGCCAGTAGGTAGCGTTTTGCTTAACAAGAATCGCGTATAGATAATATTTTCATTTATCAATCTCAAACTCCATAGTGATATCTTTGGATAGGTAGTACTAGGTATTATTATTATTTTAGCATTATTATTATTATTACCACATACTTGTGCGTCTGCGTATAATCCGTGCAATTCCACCACTGGATTTATGTCTATATTTACCGCAACTGACGACCACCACCTCATTTTCAAGCCGTTGCGTCCACTTAGTATGCAAGAAACTTCTGAAGAATTCCGAAACCCAACTGACGACGTAATAGGACACGCTTTGAAGCCCAGCTATTCGACATACGCGCATGCAGCGATGCTATTGCAAAGCCGTATGCAAATAGGGGATTAAAAAAGTGCATCGCATGCAAATGTCGAAAGACAGAGGGTATCAGGGACATGGGACGGTGATTGACGATGAAGAAAAGGATGGATCTTTGTCTGTTTGATAATGAAGGCGATTTATGATTTTGCTGTTTAGGATTTGTGTGAGATGCCATCGGTTGACATTCCGAAGAAAATGATTACTTCTGCAAGTTCTACGATATACAGGGTGTTAGTTAAATCTACAACAGGGAAGAATTTAACTAAAAAAGTAGTTTTTTTCCAACCATACGAATAAGACACTATAATAACATTAAATTATTTTGTATAAAAAAGAGGGCCATTTCGGGACTGTCTGAGATCGCCATAGCAACTGTACAAAAAAGAGATTATTGTACAGTTGTACAGTACCGAAAAGTAATTTGACATTGACATTACATGTCACATAATATATTGAAGTTTAATTAAATAGAAAAATAGAAGCAGATAGTGACTCCGATGAATCGGTAAACTGGAGGTGCTAATTAGAAGCGGTTGGAAAAAAATATTATGTTAAACTCGTACAAAAAATACGTTTTCAAGACTCGTAACGTGTATTTTTTTTACTAGTTAAACAAATAACTATTTTGCAACTGTTGGCAAAAAAATTGTACCCTTTTATAAAGGGGTTTTGTTCATGATCCGATTTTAGTTGATCAACAAAAATTGATCGACTAAAATCGATACTACGAATGAATCTATGGATTCATCAAAAAGTTCTTTTAGAGATAGATATGCCACCTGTAAGATCGTAAAGTTTAATAAACACTCTAGTGCAATATTAAATCAAGCTGGTCCAAATTGTTCTACATATCCCAAGCCGATACTCTATGGTAATGAATTTTAAATGAAAATACCAAACTGACATCTCAAAATCAAAAAAGAGTGCACCAACGAAAAACAGAGTATCTGTGATGGTGTTTTGGCTAAGGATATTCTTTATTCTTGCAATGGAATGTGGTGCCAATACACCTAGTTAAGCAGGTTTTGGTTAACCTGGCACCATTAGCTTTTGACAAACTAAATCCCTTGGGGTTTACGAGATGTACTACTTGGTTGAAGTTGCTCACTTAAAATTAACCAACAAAGCTTTCTCCTTGAACATCCACGAGCACCCATGTCAATGTTTCGAAAACCCCAATAATTTTTGGAACATTTTGAGTACCTATAGTTTATGTAAAATCAATTAAAAACTCAAACCCATTTACGCACAAAATCTTCGTAATCCAGCAGGGTTATTACACTAATCTTTAAGACGTCTTAAGTACGGGCTTTTGGACATAACTATGTCTTATAGTTAACTTCACGCCGATTTTCTAGTCACATCCGATATTTTGGAATTATACTAATGACTTTGTCTACAAATTGGTCTAAAATGCGAGACATTTCTTTAGCTCCTACTTTAAGCCACCTCCAAAGGTACCCTAAACTAGTTTAGGGTAGGCCTAAACTAGTTTAAGACCATGCTGTACATTGTGTCAGACATAATTGTTTTCTGTATTTTTGCATACTTAAAGAGTAAAATATGGCTTTTGTGCCTCATTTGCTATTTTTTGTCGAACACGAAAGGCGAAGATATGATATAAGGGAATTAAACGTGTATAGGAGACATTTAAGAGACAACAATAATCCTTTTGTGAGGGCCTTAGAATTTCAGCGCCTTTTTCGTGTAGACAAGGACAGTGCACGATATTTAATAAATAGATTGACCCCCGCTTCGGGTTTACAGATCTGATGGATTATTAGCTCCACAAGTAAAGGCGAGTAAAATAAATGAAGCTAAAATTTCTTAATGAGTAATATAATATGTAAAATATAGATTTTAGTAACCCTTCGATTTCTGTCTCATGGATGTTACCAAAGGGTTGTGGGGCAAGGATTTTGGGATTCCATTTTCAATTCAGTTCAAAAATATACACTCAAACACTGGTTTATAACTTGTTTTTCTTTTTAAATGCACAAATTTTAAGGTTAGATTCCTTTTAAACTGTGGTTAGATTATGTTTTCTTCCTCCTCTTCCAACTAAAAATATGAATGACTGCGACGTTGCCATATTGTGGGGGCTAAAACTTCTTTAAGTCCATGTTAATTATAGACGGTCTTAAAGGAATAATAGTGTAATACAAGGAGTCTATAATTTTGTGGCTTAAAATGAATTAGCCTGTCTTTTGTCTTCAGTTTAAGACAATTAGTATAATAACCCCGCTGGTTCACAGAGCATGTCTTGGTATAATCGGTCAAAAGCCTACAGTCGACATCTAACGCTTTTAAACTGCACCTGCACTGTCCAACTATGGTCATTCAATTTAGTTGACGTTATTTCGCAGTACAGTGCGGTGCGTTTGAGGCTTGTACAATACTAGATATTTATTCTACTTTTTAATTAGATTATTATTATACAGGAATAAAACATATTCAAATTATTTTGGTGCAATTAAAAAATAGTTGTTACCCTTTTCGTCTACGCCTATGGTTACTCAGCCCAATTTTTATGAGTGGCGTTTTCATGCAGTTTCGATTGAGATTGCAAAGATTTTACATGAAAAAGAGCACCAACGCGTCCTTTTGGATTTGCCACTCTGTATATTAAACGTTGTTTATATATAATTCACTATATCCAGAGAAGCGGCGGTTGTATCCACTTTGAAAGTGCTCCGAGTTAAATTACTTTTTAATTTGCTTATCTTCTACAGCTTTTAACATTTACAGACTCTTTTTAATAGTGTCGCCGTATTTCCGTGCAAGAAGATATCTGTTAGGGCTGACACTCTTCTGAAAAACTCTTTTGTTTTTATGTTTGTGAAAGTATTTACTTTAATGTACTCCCGAGGGAAGCGATGCCATTTTTATGTTTACTACACGCAGTAAGTCTAAAATAAAGTAAAACGAATTTTACCCATGTTTAAATTCGATTTGTGTTAAATTTAATTGTAAGAAAACAGTCACCCACGTAAAATTCCTGTTTATTGTGTTTCCTTCCCTATTCTAGATGGCATATATTTCGCCGCTGTACCAACGCTAAATGTCCTTTTTGAAACCGGCCGAGTAGTTTTGACTATGATATCGTACTGCGACGAGTCGAAACAGCTGTTGTTTAGTGTTAGGAGATATTAACCAACATGTAATGACAATGCAAGTAGGTGATACTCTTAAGGGTCCATTCTCTGTAGATTTGACAGGCATGAATGTTGGGTCGGATTGAGAGGATGGGTGGCCGATGGGTGGAGCATATACTCCATATATGCCAACATATATATGGAGTATATAACATATATTCCAACTATGGAATTATTAAGATTTCGGAGGTGCACGTAAAGCCGAAGTAAAAAGGCACATGGAAATAAAGTTAGCCCTTATTGCAACGGTACCGGATTTGCCTTATAATTGCAACAACATTTCTTTTTAATGTTATAAATTATATATCACCGGAAAGATCAAAAGATAGACTAGATCCCTATAGTACCAAATTTTTGCTTAATACATGTATTTTAGAGAAAATAATTTTTGAAAATACGCTATTTTAGTACAAGATTGTTTGCCTGAAATTTTAAAAATAAAAAGAAATACCAAAAATTACTACTATAGGGACTTAGATTAAAGTCTTATATTTCAATACCTTTTTACTAAAAGTCGCTATCTTTTATAGTTTTTTTTATAATTAGACACGAGAAAAACGCCGATTTAGGGCTTATTTCGACCTAGTGAATGGACTCTTAAGAATCGATACTGTCTCTGTAATTGCACCCGTAACTTCAGTATATCTAAAAAGTTTTGATAAAAGTGGCAACACCGCCCAACAAGTCGGGAGTGGATAGAACGTGTCACTGTTCAACTCATTGAAAATGCTGTCTGTCTCGTTTCTCTAGTTTCATTCGCCAACTGAATAGAGTTAAGGTACGTAGCCCGGTTTGGGTACTTCGTACACATTTTCTATTCGTATTTTTGTGCTTTCTACTAGTTACTTATAGTTTGAAATAAAGTTTTATATTATTGTAATATTAATATAATATTCTACACTGGTTAGGTGCAATTAATTGAGTGGCATAGTGTAAATGCGCGCGCCCATGGCCACCATCGACCTTGCTACGGTTTCCCGTACCATCAAAACATTTTAGATTGACTGTAGGGATGGAGGCTTTTTTCAATATGACCGATATATTGTTTATACAGGGTTATTCAGAACTTATCTCTAAAACTTTGAGGATATGTGCATCCTTAAATAAGAAATCGATATCACCAAAAAAATTTTAATAAAAGTATTAGGATTTCCCGTAAACAATGTTTAAAGTTATACCATTATAAAGGACTACGTAGATGGACAACTGTACTTCAACATATTTGATATACCTACCACATTCCTAAGAATGTGGTAAAAAAACTAAACACTTTTTTGTCCCTCGAACGACGACCGAGCGAATACAGTTGAAGCGGGGATAGTATCTCTATTGTCTATTCAGTCATCAGTCTATCTGTGTCTTCTCTCAATGCCGGTGTTTTATTTATATCGTAGGAGTGTTAAACTGTAAAATTTTCAAAATGGCTCATGTGTACAGTAATGCTGAGTTAATGGACTGTTACCAGTGGATTATCAATTACAAGTTAGGTTTTGTGAGTGGTTGTTGCAGCAAAATGCTGAAAATCCCCAATTTACTTAATAATTTGCGTTTACAAGATCAGCAACCAGGAGGAACATTCGCTTTAGTGCTGCAGAATTGGATAGCTTTAGGGACAAAATTTCGAACAGCTTTTGTAACAAGGTATGTGCAACTTTTTTATAAATTTCATGTTTCTAATACCTAGTAATCAAGTAGCGCAATTCTTCAAAATTAGTGTAACAAAATTTTATTCATTTTAAAGACACGTCACTTTGGTCACATCTATCTATCTTTAAGTTTATTTTAAAGTAAAAACGCTGCAAATCTTTTTTGGGCCTGGTGTCTGTATACTCTCAGAACTTCCGAAGTTTTTTTCGTGCTAGCCAGTTTGCATTGTCAGTCCCAAGGTCACTCCATTACAGTGGACCAGTATCCAGCGGCGTGCAATGAAAAATTTTTAAATAGTTTTCAGAAGCCGTCAAAAAATTTTTTTTACACTACTACATTTCTACATGTATGTTGAACATCCCCAAATTTTATTATGGATAAGTTCTGAATAACACTGTATATTTATTATTTATTTTCTTCTATCTTTCTTAGGTTAGAGGTACGATAGGAATATTATTTTATATTAAGAAAAACGTGGTTGGTTTACGCTACTAGCCAGCGGTTGGAAGCAAAAACAATAGCTGCATGCATAACTACTGTTCCGCAGTTTACAGGCAACTCTGATAAAATAGTAATAGTGACGTGTTTTGGAGAGCAACATTAGCGATGCAATTGTATGCTCTGAGCATGGCTTGAAGGGTATTATCTATTAGGGTACAACCATCTGATGTGCAATTTAGTAGAGTGGAACGGAAAGGAATTCGTATACAGGATGTCAGGGAATAATAGTGAAAATATAAATGCTCTGGTTTCAAGACCTTAAATAAATAATGCCTACTGAATAATAATAGCTCTACTAGTATTCTCATATAGTTTAACTTTTCTTGGATGGTATGTTTCATACCACGTTTCTTGGCTTTTCTGAGGAGGACTGCTACAATTTCAAACTTATCAGAAAACAATTTAAAATAGAATTTAAAAAAAAATTTACTCATTAAAATACTACTCACTAAAATGTTCAATACAAAAGGTACCTACAGGGCGACCCCCTTAGTTCCCTTAATTAATTGGAAATAGAATGTTGAATCATTTTTCAGATTTTACCGAAAAAGTATAAAATTACTTACCGGAAAAAAATATTTTAGGTAACATTGTTTTTCTTCCTTGAAACTTATAGTAGACGTTAATAAAAGAAATTCTTTTAGAAAAATGCTATTCATTTATTAAATAAATAACATTGTGTAATGTTTTGCTGCGCGATGTTGCCAAATCTATCGAAAAATCATATTTTTTTTGATTTTTAATTACTACTAAATACCACTGCTAATACTTTAATACTAAACTATTTTTTTTTTCTTACGTGTGATACATTTTTGAAAAGATAAAAAAATAATCTTGTTAATGAATGAAAAATTTACCATAAGAAAATTTTTTTCCCGAAAACCGAAACGTTGTAACTGAATTCCGACTATATACTTAGGTATATACAGCAAAAAAGGTTTATCTTGAAATGTTTTTTACGGATTTTAAAAATTTTCATAAATAAAGGAGTTATACAAGAGGTTCTTCAAAATGCAACCTTTAAATTTTTTCAAAATATCTCAAACACTTGAACAGCTAGAACCACTTCGTAAGTTACCAACGGAATTCTATAAAACTGTCTTCATATTATAATCCTTTTTCTATTTATTATAGTTTCCGGGACCATACTACTAACATTCACCACCAATTTAGGACAAATTGTATAACTATAAATACTATTTTTATTTTAAACTAGATACTTTTTATAATTTATTTTTATATTTGATTTGGTAGGTATATGTATTAAGATATTTTTGTATCGCCTTATAGAAAAGCAAGAACGAGCCATGCTATAACCAAAATCAAAATAAAACTAGGACAACTATTTACGAGATTTATCGCAAAATAATAAGAAAGAATTTCGCGCTTAAATTTAGAATGCCTATAAATAAACAAGGCAAAAGATAGCACAACATTGTTAAAATGCTTATGTCCTCACGAACACTAGAACTTGTAAACAGTTCACTGGCCGTAGCTGAATTCTTTATTAAAGTACAGTTCATTTTATTATATTATATTATATTTTATCGCGTCCACAGGATCTGGAGTATTGGATTTTCAATCCAGAGATTATTGATAGTGGGTTTGACATTACGCAGACGCACAATATTTAATTAAACTGTTGAATTGTACAGAGAGTTCAAGAATCATTGTCCGTGCCGCTTCATAATGATTTTTTATGTGCCGCCTTTCTATTTTTAGTATCTGCACTAGAATCATGAGCGCAAGCAAGGGAATTTATTGGTTTGATTTGATTTGTTCCATGCCATGGTACGTCAGTAAATATAGGTTATGTTAAAAATAAAATAAAGACAATTTATTAAAAATAATATAGTTATTATTTTGTATTATTCTATTCCTATGTATCACCAGTAAAAACCTATTCAAACTGTGAATTGTGGAGCGTTAAAAAACATTAATTTATGGTTGTTATATTAATTTCAACATTAATTTCAATATTAAGAAATACAAAATTACCAACCTGATTTAGGACTCTCTGAAACTGTATAGTATTGAAAAATACTCTTTTAAACGCAAAATGATACTTCAGTAAAACAATTTAAACACGAAAAATGCTAAACCCCACGGAGTGAAACGTCAAATGCTGTCAAATATGAAAATTTTCAAATTGACAGTTAAAAAGAAAGTAATTTTAGCAAATGGAAATAAATTTTGATTATATTCAGGGTAGGCTGCGTTCCCGTACAGGACAATCATTCTGGAACTCTCTGTATCTTATAATGCTTGTAATGGAGAGACAGAGTTGGTTGGCAACCAACTAAGCGTGCGAGTTAGGATAAAAGATACCTACTACTCGGTGTTAATAAAAGATATTAACACGTGTTCAAACATTAGGTGTGGTTAGTGTTTATTAACCTATATGCTTATGTTGACTACGTAATAATAGTAAGCCGTCTTCCCTTCCACACAGGGCTCTGACTCTCCGGCTTATCCGTGTGCTTACAATGAAGGGTGTACGATTATATGAGATATTTAGAAAGTGCTCTATAAGATAAAAAATAGCATTTAAAGACACTATATGAGATCATCAGCTACTTATGTGAGTAGAGCAAATGAAACGCCCTGTATTTTTAATATTTAGATGAAAAGTTCTCTCACGAATACGTTGATGTACGCAGAGTACAGAGGAATTTCATTGTACGTATCGTCATTATATCTTCCTCAGTATTAGAGATTGTATGTACAGAGCAGTCCATTTTTTATGGGAATTCACAAGTTACGGACAAATATTAATTGCACCGTCTCGACCTACGTCCCCGTGAATTACGGGGTGATTTTGAAATTTTGCCTAGTTCAACAAGGCCCTGTAGCTATCTATTTTGAGAGGTATAGAAAAAGCGTAAATGACAAATTTTTAAAAGTATTTAAGTGGAATGCAGTGAAGTAGCCCACTTTTTTCGTTCTACTTTTGTTTTAGAGCTATGGAATAAACTTATGTTTTTTTTAAATAGGACACCCCGTATATCCTTGCTTATTTAAGTAGCTTTTCTTCCTGAGTATAATATATAAATAATAGTATGGGTATATTTAAATAATTACGATTTTAATATAATATTTCGCACTTTAAACTCGTCACTTGTGACGAAAGCCCTTTCAAGACCCAGAGCGAATTGCCGCGAAGCATCGAGAACGATGCCCAGTATGTACGACGAAGATCTTCCCGGCCGAAGACGTTTCTGGTGGGTTCGAGATTCAACGGTCCCTTTCTCGAACTAGCGTGAGTCACCGAGGAGAATATATAAATACAATACACACACTGGATCTTTAGGCAGTTAGTTGTATCTCCGTCTCTCGGCGAGATAGTTAAATAAATACTTGTGAATATAAATACCTGTAATAAATATTTGTAGTATGACAACTGTAAATCGATTGACTCTTATTATATTTAGTGTTTAATAAATAGTGATTGTAAAACAATTGTGACTTTATTATTTATCTGCATTTAAAGAACCCTTTTTAAAACTAAGAACGTAACAATATTAAATTAACAATATATTTTCTTTGTTTCTTAATATTTTAACGTACCATCTTGATGAAAAAGCAGCTTAATTGGAACAATATCTAATATTGTATTATCAATATTTAATACCTACTAAAGTGCGATTCAGAATTAAACAAAGTGGAATGACCTCGCCGATCTGGTAAAATGCGGTGAAGCATGGGCGTGCGTATTCTGTTTTACCATTGGGCACATTTCAGTTAATATATACTCGTATACTATTCTATAGAATACTTCTAGTATATGCACTTCCACTTTTTTAACTAACACAAATAAGTATAAACACTGACACAAAGAATAAATACACTGATAATTTTACCACAAATTTTTACCGTTAAGAAACGCGCGCGAAATAACCCAATATCACGCCACTGTTTCGAGCACAGTCGCTTGTTGGTTCCCATTGGTTCCTGATTCGACCATTCAACGTCGTTGAAGCTCAGAAAAAAAGGAAGGGAAAATGCAAAAATATGTATGTTAAATAAGGATAAACAGCTTGTCGTCAACTTTACGGCTTTCGCAGTTGTCAGATATTCGGAAATTCCTTGATATTATCACAAGTATAAAGATATATTATGTCTTTATACTTGTGATATTATTAAGTAAAAGACAAATTAAACATTGTGTTTGCTTTAATAAAGTACAATAGGGATAAGGGACGTTAAAGACAAGTAAAAAAATGGGTAAATAAGGTAATTAATACGTTTCCTGTTTTAAATAAGAATACTTTAGAAATAAATGTGACAACACAGATCTACTCTTTTTCCGGTCATTGCACTTTGCTTAATTCTGAATCGAGGTATACTACATGCCATTTTCGAAATATTAATAACGAGCCTCCTCAAGAAATAAAAAAACACATTAGCAGATAAAATTCGTTATTTATTAAAAAACTGGATTTCATTTGCTTATGACGCCCATATAATAACTATTCCTTTCTCCAAATAGTCCAACGTTGCAACGGTCCTCTAAATTTATATTGTTTCTCTCCATTAAAAAATTACAAATCCGACCCGGAACTTTGCGGGACCTGTTATAGAATTATGATGCATTTAAAGTCTGTGCAAAACCCATCCTGATATGCATAACTCATTATTCATTGCAAACATATTTGACATAAAATAACACGATAAAATATTCAAGTTACTGACGGTGGATTATTTGGATTAAATTTATATGCGTGGTTTTATGCCATAATAATATTCATATTCATAATCATTTAGGGGTGAGTAATAGTATATTATGAAATTAGTTTATAATGCAGCAGATTATGGCATGAGTGAATTTTGGCGCATGAGCGAAGCGAATGCGCTAACACTTCACGAATGCCATAATCGAGCATTATAAACGAATTTCATACGCTATTTTATAGTCGAACTGTGGTTTTAACAGACAATTTAAGTTTTAAAAACTTAAATTTGTGCAATCGTAGAATGTTCGCATATGGTTACTATAGCATTGTGCCATAAAGTGGATTTTATGGCACGATTCTTTCACATTACAGCACGGGTGCTAGAAAGTGTCAGATTATTAACGATTTTGACTTTCATAATGACAGCATTATGATGACAGTCGACTATAAACGTTAGTTATGAAGTAGATTGGGGTATTTTTATTTTATTACAATTTCCCCATAACCACAACATCAAATAAATAACCAAAATATCTCGCAGGTGACATCTTTGTTACCGATGGTTGGAAAAATAATAATATTCAATTGGTTGGATTAATATTCAAAATTTCCATCAAATTGATCATTTCATTTTACTAAATATTTCTTATATATTGAATCGGGTGCAGTTTGTTGAGTACGAAGGCCATTTGTTCCAACTTCGGGTGTCTCACAGGGGTCTAATTTAGGTCCCTTCCTGTTTTTGTTATTTGTTAACGACTTGGTTAACCAGGTTAAGTGCCAAAAGCTGATACACGTGGATGATGTAAAGCTATTTAAAACTATAACTGGAACAAATGACTTACATTTTCAAGTTGTAAATACGTACTTGTAATTTTCATAATGTCGCTATTCTCAAGGCCCTCTATGTTGCTTTAATAAAATCAAAATTAGAATATAATCTTATAATTTAGAAACCTTTGTCATAGTGCCAAGTAACACATATTGAATCAATTAAAAAAAAAATTTTTGGAGTATCTGACTTTCCAACTTGATGGAAGATACCATAAAATGGGCTTGAACGATCAGTTATTAATTGTTTTGAAAAAAACACAATTCTCATTGAGATGTTTCAAGAAATAGGTATATAGAAAACACTCTATGTAAGTAGTAGTATTTCGGCTTGTTAAAAAAGCCTTTCTCAATAGAGTAAATGTATATTACTAAATATTTCCAAGCGCATTTTAGTTAGCGGATAACTAACAAATTTAGTACTTTTTCAGGTCCAGGGGTCAATCCTTGGACCACTCCTATTTGTGATATACATCAATGATATTCCGGATGAGCTCAATGTACGATTTCTTTTATATGCTGATGATGTTAAAATATTTTGTTGTGTCAATTCCATTGCTGATTGTGAAGATCTTGAAGGTAATATTGTTTCACTAAAGAACTGGTGTACAACAAGTTTCCTCCTAATATTAGCAAATGGAATGTAATGTCTTTCCATCGTAAAAAGTCCCAATACTTTTTGATTATAAGATGAAAGGTACCAGTCTTAATAGGCATGATTATGTCAAAGATTTAGCCATTCTCTTTAATCCGGAATTGAATAGGTATCTCACGGCATATCCAATTATCTGTAACTGATGTATACTTTTTTTATATCTTAGTTTATACCACATAAGATGTTTTTGCATATTTATACATTTCTTATTATCATTTTATTATCTGACTTTAAATATAGATACTTATCCTGTTATATCCTTACATAAAGTCAAGACCAGAATTAAGCAAAGTGGAATGACCTCGCCCATCTGGTAAAATGCATGGGCGTGCGTATTATGTTTTACCATTGGGCACATTTCAGTTAATATATACTCGTATACTATTCTATAGAATACTTCTAGTATATGCACTTCCACTTTTTTAACTAACACAAATAAGTATAAACACTGACACAAAAAATAAATACACTGATAATTTTACCACAAATTTTAGCCGTTAAGAAACGCGCGCGAAATAACCCAACATCACGCCACTGTTTCCCTACTACCTCGAGCGCAGTCGCTTGTTGGTTCCTGATTCGACCAATCAACGTCGTTGAAGCTCAGAGAAAAGAAAGCGTAAATGCAAGAATATGTATGTTAAATAAGGATGAACAGCTTGTCGTCAACTTTACGACTTTCGCAGTTGCCACATATTCGGAAATGCCTTGATATTCTTAAGTAAAAGACAAATTAAACATTGTGTTTGCTTTAATAAAGTACAATAGGGATAAGGGACGTTAAAGACAAGTAAAAAAATGGGTAAATAAGGTAACAAGGACAAGTAAAAAAATGGGTAAATAAGGTAATTAAATACGTTTCCCGTTTTAAATAAGAATACTTTAGAAATAAATGTGACACCACAGATCTACTCTTTTTCCGGGCATTCCACTTTGCTTAATTCTGGTCTTGACTTTAGCAATAAATAAATAAATAAAATATGTGCTAAACCGCTCTTTTTATATAGGATGTATATATCTTAGATATATACATCCTATATATCTGACAATAATAAGAAATGTGTCTCCCTTAACACAAAAATTGACATGTCCATGTCCGTACATTTTCCATTATCTTTGCCTAAAACGCCACAAACAGCACTGGACTCTTTTCGGTGAGCCACACTGTAGGTATATCCAAATCATTTATTTTTTCGTCATAATTATAGTAGTTTATCCACCACAATAATGTTTAGCAAATATTTATATCACACATACTTAATATAATATAAAACCAAACGTATCTATCTAGATATACGCTTGTGTTATATTAATTATAAGCGTATATCTAGATAGATACGTTTGGTTTTTTTCAAGTATGTTATAATGACTCATACTATTGTTTTTATATTTTAATATGGTAAATTAAGTCCAGTGGAGGCACATTTAAGTCTGAATTGGTTAAGCCTAGCATATAAAATTCCTCTTTTTACTTTCAAAGTTCCCCTTTTTAAAAAATGAGGAGCGTATCCCTGAAAAGCAAGTGGAACAACGAAACTTATCTCGTTTAGGCCCTTTTGTCCATAGTGAATACATCCCGCTTACCCTGCAAATAAAACTCTAAACACGAAGTATATATTGATTAACTGCTTCCCTTTAATATCTGTGCTTTTAATTTTAAACTTTCCGGCCACCTACCCACTCCGCAACCAATCTCTGATAAAAATTTACAACATTTTTTCAGTTAATTGAAATAAAATTGGGCGCTCACTGAATTCGTTAAATAAATCCGTCGGCGTTTCGCAGGATTAACTTAATTTACATAAATGGATAAAAAAATGCCGAGGCCATTTTACGAGCCTTGTAAAATTGGTCTGATGGACACTAAATTTGCCCAATTATCCGGTATGTCACGGTAAATGTCAATGCAAATTAAAGGCATTAAATGTGCGAAATTATTGAAGAAAAAAATTAAGTTGGAAAATCACGAACTGGATTTAGATTTTAAATTTAATACAGGGTGTCCCAAGATAATGTGACACATTTTAATGGCTTATAACTTCAAGGCAAAATGAGATAGCGACGAACGGTTTTCACTGGTGCTCTTAATTTTACAAAAAGTTTGTTTTTGTTTTTGGTACTAGTTTGTTTTACTTCTACAGGTGCTTGAAAAAAAATTCCCACGTTTTAATCCAAAATTGTGATTATTTTTTAAATGGAACACCCTGTAAATTATATTACTATTGGATCTTAGTCACTTTTCTTCTTTTCAAAAATGTATATTTTGATACAGTTATACCAAAAAAAAAAGCTGTTATTTACACACCAGCCCTTTTCAATAGACCATAATTTTTTTTGGAAGATCGCATTTTATTTTTCTTACATTGTCAGTACAGAATAACGGTATGCATCAACTAAAGGTATTATTAAGAAAATAACTAATTTAATACAAATTTATACAAATTACATTACAGCATAAATTACCAAGTTATTGAAACAAAAACACCAATTAAGAAGAATTCAGTTTTAATATACACACATATGTATT
This sequence comes from Pogonocherus hispidulus, assembly GCA_963924545.1. Classification (NCBI taxonomy): domain Eukaryota; kingdom Metazoa; phylum Arthropoda; class Insecta; order Coleoptera; family Cerambycidae; genus Pogonocherus; species Pogonocherus hispidulus. Next base: position 3,205,823 of record OZ004698.1, read on the forward strand.
GTACATCTTTAATGTTTGAGGTTAAATTGCTGAATGTGCCCACCGTTTTCTTCAATACACTTCTGCAATCTAAACTGCATATTGTTAAAGGCAAGTTTTAACATTTCCGGTGTTATAGTCTGAAAAACATTAGTCATGTTCATAGATTTATAAGACAAGGGAGATGTAATTGTTTACATTTTAAAGCAATCAGAGATCCCCTTGTTTACTCTTTATCTAGTCAACTGCAAGGTCTACTTTAAGATTGTACGAAAAACTGTTGCCAAACTGTCAATTGTGTAATTTATATTTTCACATTTAAACTACCATGATTATGGGTTAAAGTTAAAATATTACATACAAATATTTTTCCGTTTCCTAGTTAAGTAGATAAATCATATTTTGTTAAAAACGTTGCGATAAAAACTAACTTCATAACGCAAAAATGGAATGAACAGGCATCATTGCTCCCTACTCCAATCCGCATGTTCATTGATGCCGGTAATAACCACGTGAATCGTAGTATTTTATAGTATTTCGTTTGTGCGGTGTTGCTGGCAGTCGGAATTTTGCTTTTGTGAATTTTTCAGTGTTTTTCGTAAAGATTTTATTACTATTCTTCAGAAAATGGTGCGTCAGTGTCAAGTGTATGGAAACATGAATTCTTTATATTCAAGACTGTCTTTCCACAGGTAAATTTTGCCAAGTTTTGTTTGGTTATTCGGTCGCTATATTTGTCACGCCATATTTACGGATTTTCAGGGGCGTGCTGGCTGGCTTCCTTATCATTTTACGGAATATAGTATATATATACTATATTATATTATGGAATTGCTTTTGTTATTTTTTAAAATATGGGTGATGTGTTAGTTTTTGGAGTTACCTACACACATACTTAAATATGGTCAAAACAAGAATCCAAGCAAGAAGCTAAGGCATAATCATCATTCAGCACTTTGCTGCATAACAAATTAAATAATGTTTGGTAAGTGTGAAGCCAACATGCAACGTTTGCACACAAAAATTAAAATCAGTTGCGTAACCAAGGTAATTTTTAAAGGTATCCTTTATACTAATCTAAGAGAAAATCACCATTATCAGGCTTTTAAAGAGTTATTTTGAAAACAGTAAGTCAAATAACTAGAAACAAAAAGTTAAATTAAAAACTAACACCATGTACATCTTTCTTATTTTAAATTATATTTCACTTTTAAATGTAATTGAACCCTGTATACAGAGTTTGGGTATCTTTGAAAAACTGAAAAATACTCTTTTACACTACTGTATATATAAGTTTTTGTAATGTAGTAGGTGTACCACCTTTACTTAATTCAGAATTTTAAGTGTTCAAGTTTCAATTCATATTCTTTACATTAAAACTCCGATACTAATTTAATTTCTAATCTCACAAGCTTTTGCTGTTGCAATGTATAGTACTGATTTTCTTAAAATTCCTTTTTTGATGTTTTATTATCATACCCAACCCTTCCAAAAACAGTACGCCTTTGGCGTCGGAAGCAAGTTCTCCCAAAACTTTTGCAACGTTGCACGGAGTCGGAATTTTGCCGTTCTTTCTCTCGGTATTCTTTGTCATACACATTGCCAATGATTGATACAAAACAAAAGGTTATTTATGAATGAACCGTGAGGTCTCCTCTTATTAAGTCTATGGTCATGTTATATTTTAGTTATTTTATATTTTGTACAACAGAACTATAACAAAGACCTTTGACGTAACCCCATATGAAAAAATCAGGTACCGTTAGTTCAGGAGAATGTGTAGGCCATTCTATTGTTCCTGCTCTACCTATCTATCCTTTGAACATTCCGTTATTCTGTACTGACAATGTAGAAAAATAAAATGCGATCTTGCAAAAAAATTATGGTCTATTGAAAAGGGCTGGTGTGTAAATTGAAATAACTCTTTTATTTTTTGGTATAACTCTATCAAACTATACATTTTTGAAAAGAGTAAAAGTGTCTCTATCGAATGGTAACATAATCTATAGGGTGTTCCATTGATGTTCCATTAAAAAATTATCACAATTTTGAATTAAAAAGTGCCAATTTTTTTTCAAGCACCTGTAGAAGTAAAACAAACTAGTTACCAATGACAAAAGAAAACTTTTTGGAAAATTAAGAGCACCAGTGAAAACCGCTCGTCGCTATCTTGTTTTGCCTTGAAGTTATAAGCCTTTAAAATGTGTCACATTATCTTGAGACACCCTGTACTATTATTTTTTTAATTTATTCTAATATATATATATATATATATATATATATATATATATATATATATATATATAATATATTCTAATAATTATTAAGTTTAATTAATCCAAAATTTCCATATTGGACTTAATTACGAAAATAATTGAAGAAAACTATAAATTCTAAGAGAAAACCAGTCCCGAAAACCAGTTCTAAAAAAAAACCTAAAAACTTTAATATATAACATGAATTATCTATTAATTATTATTCTCTTACCAATATGGAGTATTTAACCAATGTCTTCCTATGAATTCTACGTTACTTAAAAGTAACTTTTAAATTTGAAGTTATTTAAAATGGTCTCATCAAGGTCTATGGGACTATACCTAATTTATCTCTACCCCTCATATTAATCACAAGAATTAGCCCGGAAGTCTGAGTCGTGTGTGGGAGAGGGGGCGGCATATTATTATGCAGTAGGCCGCATTTGCGCCTCGGAAACGACTTGGGCACATTGGTATAAGAAAATTAGGAGAACCTGGAAAATGTCTTTAGGTAGGGAAATACTTCATCCAGTATATCCTTTTGAATCATGCAATTCAATTATATTTTTAATAAAGAAGAAATCCCCTCGCTCCCCTTATCTGAGGCTTATTTACGCTGTTGTTGGCAAGTAAAAGAGTTGAGTTCCAAATAGATTTTTAGGCCTCAAGATAATAATTATGTTTGTACAGTGTGCCTTTATTCTGTCCTTATATCATCTGAATGATCTACATCAATAATGAAACATCAATAATTTTAATTAATGAAATTTTAATTAAACACCTTTGGTCAGATCCTTTTACTGGCTTGCCTATTACTTCTAGTTGGCTGTCGATTACGGAGTCATAATTAAGTTCAATAAAGGCGAAAAGGAAACCCTATCAAAGACTCAGCTTCCATGAAATACTAATTATCGCAAGGATGACTGGTACAAATATTGTTTATATTAAGCAATATTCTTCATCAGAGGTGGATCCCTAAGGGCGATATCTCCCAGGGTACAACAACAACAACTGTACAATTTTCACTTATAAATGCACAAGAGGTTTGTATTTTATCGGATAAATTTGGATTGTTTAATGAGAAATTGTTGCCTAGCAATTACACGACAAAAACTGTCAACTATTAAAAACGCGACACCGAAGGTGGAGCGTTTTTAGGTTGACAGTTTTTTTAGTCAAATTGGTAAAGGAAACAGTTTAGAATTTAAACAATACAAATTTATCCGGTATCAATACAAACATCGAGTGTAATTCGGCAGGACAATTTAATGAATAAGAAATTTAGAAACATATAATGCAAACTTTATTTATGAAATACTAAAAATAAACACATTTTTATTTGAGCATCACCGAATCGATTCATTGTTATTGTTTAATATTTCAATAACTTGTTGACAGAAATGTCAAACTATTTATTTTGGCAGCAGACACAGCGATAATTGAATGAATAAGTGAAAAAACCACTAGTGCAATTGTCAACAGTAAAACCACAAGAGCTTTTTTTTTATCGGATAAATTTCTCTTTGTAACGAAATAATTTTGCCAATCAGTTATTTTATGAGAAAAACTGACATGAAAAAATCGCGAGACCGGAGGTCGAGCGATTTTGTCAAGTTTTTCAAGCAAAATTACTGAATGGAAAAATTTTGAGTTAAAAAGAAATTTATCCATAAAAATAAAGCTCGAGTGTTTTTTGGCAAGATAAATTAACGACAAAATATGTAAACAAAATATTTGTTTAGTCGAAATTTTCCCAAAACGACTCATATTGTACAGTATAGTTTCCACTTTCCACAATACTTAAAAATTATAGCTGACAGGACAGATTTTAAAGTGACGTGCGACTACTAGATGTACTCTGCTTTTGAGGAACAGGCATTTTTATCGGTGATAAAAAACGATGCACCTTTTTTATCGCTGTCTAAGTGACAAAAATGTCACTGCCAAATAGACTATTTTATATAGGAGTTAATTTATCACTGTAAAAGTTGCAGGGGACTTTTTTCGCTGTCAAAGTGACAATTGCACTGTGGCATATGCGATTTTTTATATATAAATTAAATTGTCATACAAAAACAAACTGACTTATTGTCTCAAAACTCTAATGAAATTATAAGTTGGCTAAATGTCAGTCTAAAACACCTAAATTCAAATGAGTTAATGTGTAATGCAGTTGAAATAACAATATCTATAAAAGGCATCAAATCAATAATCCTTTGATTAAGTAAACCTGACTCAAAATAACGCCAACACGAGGCCTCACAATTCACTAAAAAAATCCAAATTTCCACCTAACTGGAATATAAATAAATAACTAAATAAGATACTACTGATTAAATCTGTCTCAACAAATATACAATTGCAAAAAATAATATAATAAGTTTGTAGTGGCGAGATACAGTGAAATACACTGCAGTGCCCTCTTTGGGTCTTTGCTACTACCTGTCTGACAATTATTGTCTAATTGACAGACAGATAACGATCTGCAGAAAGCAGATGCCATTACAGCGACCTCTATTGTCTTTGAGGAAGACAATCCTACTTAATTATTGGAAGGAGATGCCGAAAACAACTACTCCACGGGCAATATGCCCCGACTGGCGTTGCATTACATCAACATCTCCATGGATGTCGCCACATCCTTCATCAAGACCAAATACCAGACAATGACCGGTTTCGATCTTGTTATGATCTCGTCAGACTGCCATAGGTATTGGAATCGATGAATGATCTGGCGACGTGATTGCCTAAGGGGCATAGTGAATGTTTGTAGTGGCGAGATACAGTGAAATACACTGCAGTGCCCTCTTTGGGTCTTTGCTACTACCTGTCTGACAATTATTGTCTAATTGTCACTTTTTCTTAATACTGGAGATATCTCGAAAATAACTGAATTTAGGTATAAACAACTTTACACAAAGGCGACTTAAAATTTAATGTAGAATCCAAAACTGCAAAAACATACAGGGTGTTTTGTAATGTTGATTGTAATTTGAGATGTTGATGTAATGCAACGCCAGTCGGGGCATATTGCCCGTGGAGTAGTTGTTTTCGGCATCTCCTTCCAATAATATAATAAGTATTGTAACTTTAAAATGAAAATGAAAAATTTAGAAAAAAAACAGTCTCTGTCAGCCACATACTACAAAAAGTCTAGATTTTAACGCATCGGTTCCATATATCTATTTTTCCCCCCACTACTATACCTACTATAAAACTAACATGCTGAAATTGTGTGTGAGTTCGAATTGTGATAAAATATTTTTGAAATATGACTCTTTTGACTAATATAAATAAAAAAGATCAAAGGTACACCATTTGAGTTACAGACAAGTTACTTTTTCACTAGTTTTAAAACTCGAAAAGCGTAGGTACTTCCTACGAAATAAATACGAAAATAGAATGTAAATAATAAATAACTTAAAGAAACAAGCGAATGTCACCTGCCAGACCAACAAGTTTAACAGTTACAATTTCTTTTTGCAAATGCATTACTGTAAGTACCTACTTGTACTTATGTAAACTTTTCAATTTAATTTATTATGTTGCACAGACTGTTTCGTTTCTTTATAACGCCCTCATACAATGAAGCGTCCTTTAAGGGCCCCACAGACTACGTACAATTCGCGCGAATTGGCCCGTACGGACTTGTACGTACGTACCAAAAATGCAGTGTGTGGAGAAAAAAGTGGCACGGTTTGCCCGTCGTGCAAAATCTGTTTCGGTTTGATTTTATGAACGTGCGAACAGGATGGTACGGACCAGGAACGCAGTGTGTATGTTATTCGTTCCAGACGGCACGTACTTCATAAGCGCGCAGGCAGCGACATGAATTCGAAAGAATTTTTAACTGATTTTATAAATATATATAAAAGTTTTCCATGCCTATGGAAATGTAGCATGTAGCAATAAACCGCAAAGTAGCTGTAAGCCTTTCATGAGGACTTATTCCTTCCCTTAAATGTGTATTTTGTTTTAATATTAAAGGGGTTACTAGTTGCAACAATTCTAAATAGGTTGCTTCGTCCATTCGTAAATAGTTATACCAGTCTCCTGGCTCTAAGATTAACTCCTTTAATAAATTGATATGAGAAATCGTTTTCCTTCTCAAAAGCCAATTTTTGCACCATCTTGTACGATTTTTCTCCCTTTTCTTTTTTACTGCAATTACTGCCGCCACCGCTAGGAGACACTTTCGAGAAACCATTGTTCGCGCGTTGAACGTACTGTACTAATAGCTTGTAGTGTGTGGACAAATAAACGGTACAGTCTTCGTTCGCGCGAATTGTACGTAGTCTGTGGGGCCCTTTAGATTTATTCATCGCTAGGCCCTCTCTCTGTAACATTTTTGATCTTCTACTGATAATCCCCATGCTATTTACTTCGTTTGTCGAGACTTTATTGAAATAAATTTAATGAACCCGTCTGGAATCAAAAACACCATCGGATGAATTATAAGCAAAAATAATATTGTTTCAAGGGGTGAGGAAAATGAGAAAGAACCAACAAACGTGACTATGTGGGAATAAATCCTCGTGTAGGAGAAAAGTATATACACTCGTGGGATGGCAACTTTTTGAATTAAAAATACATTGGAGGCTATTTGTAGTAGAATATAATGCGGCATGTTTTTCAGTAGGAATAATCATCTAAGTAAGTAATAATAATAATAAAATAATAATAATAATAATTATAATAATAATAATAATAATATCTCTGCCCCTCATTTTAATCACAAGGATTAGCCCGAAAGTCTGAGACTTATGTGGGAGAGGGGGCGGCATATTATTATTTCGCGGCCCGCATTTGCGCCTCAGGAACGACTTACGTTGATAGGCCCTAACCACCATTCAGTACTGGAAAGAGGGAAACCTGGAAAACCTCATTAGTTAGGGGTTAAATGGGATTAAATGAATGATATAAAAACGATATCAGGAATTTTAAAACACATAGGCGTACATGTGTAAAAAATAAGACAGTTCTTTCAATGTTGCACTATTTTGTAGGCTTTGCATTTATATTAAATATAAATAAATGAATGAATATGTTTGTTCAATAATAAAATACACAATAAATAACCATTAACTAAAAAATCAATGATTATAAATACAGTAAATATGAATTAATATTTATAACGATTATACAAAGAGTTCCAGAATGATTGTCCGGTACGGGAACGCAGCCTATCCTGAATATAATCAAAATTTATTTCCATTGGCTAAAATTACTTTCTTTTTAACTGTCAATTTGAAAATTTTCATATTTGACAGCATTTGACGTTGGCGTTTAGCATTTTTCGTGTTTAAATTGTTTTACTGAAGTATCATTTGCGTTTAAAAGAGTATTTTTCAATACTATACAGTTTCAGAGAGTCCTAAATCAGGTTGGTAATTTTGTATTTCTTAATATTGAAATTAATATAAGAACCATAAATTAATGTTTTTAACGCTCCACAATTCACAGTTTGAATAGGTTATACTGGTGATACATAGGAATAGAACAAAATAATAACGATATTATTTTTAATAAATTGTCTTTATTTTATTTTTAACATAACTAATATTTACTGACGTACCATGGCATGGAACAAATCAAATCAAACCAGTAAATTCCCTTGCCTGCGCTCATGATTCTAGTGCAGATACTAAAAATAGAAAGGCGGCACATAAAAAATCATTATGAAGCGGCACGGACAATCATTCTGGAACTCTCTGTATATTAGAAAACATTATTAGAACCAGCTAAAAACGTAAATGAGGCAATTCAGTCTTCATCTTTCATTGTTACTAACTTTTGTTCCTTGATTGACCAACATTTTTTCTGTACCCCCCTATTTCTAGGAGTGTAGCACGCAAGAAGAAGTGAACTTATAGATAATATTAAGTAGCTATTATCGTGAAAAATTGAGGTGTTCAGTTGGTAGAGAATGGAACTTACTCACTGTCTTTATCAATATTAGTTTGCTGGAAATGGACGTGGATAAAAGACAGTAAGAACATAACAGAGTGTTTCTTATTTTCCGAAGGGCCCCATCCAAAGCAAAGCTTGGCGCTTGGTACCTCTCCGTAACATTCCATGTGTGTTTGCGGCGGGGGAAATGAAAGCCCGAACAGGGTATACCGGAGCGAGACAATAAGCAACTAAGCCGAAATAATTGATAATTGGGAACCGGATTACGTATGCTATATGATATGAACAGCTACTGTAAATCTATACACTATGTAATGCATATTTTGTTGCGTATTTTCCGTTGTCGATGTTCATTAGTATGAATATGTCGAAATTAGACTTTAATAAATTATTTTTTCTTACCATTTTAGAAAGGTTTTAAAGAAATTCCCCAGATTTTAAACATGACGGCTCTCAGGTGATATATTCTGTTAAAAACGTTTGTTATGCTTGAAGAGAGCGTTGTGTATATGGTATATAACAGTGACACTCACAAGTACATATTTAATAAGTGATCAAAAGATTATTGGGGCCATTAGAAAGTGCATTTTATATTCCCTAGTAAATGTATAATATTTTCGTTATGATAGTATATTTTTAATATTATTTATTGGCTTACCTGTGTACATCTTTCTTTATATAGGAATTAAGCCAAAAAGTTAACTAAGGGATAGATTATTAATGAAATTATCAAATATTATGGTTCAATAAAGTTTTATATTTCCTCGTTGCCTATAGATAATCCTATGTATGCAAAGATATAACCTTATCCTTATCCTTATCTAGATGCTTGTTTAACATTTCATTATTTAAAAAATGTAAGTAACGTGTAAATGTATGTAAGTCAATAAGTTGAGGTTATGTCAAGATATGCCGCTGTAATTCAATGTTGGGAGGTGCATACTGCACATTCAGTAAGTATTGGTAGTGATGAATCGATGCGGACGTCGACTGAGAATTTAATTTAAACTTAAATCACAGTATAGCATTATACTGTGCTTAAATGTTAGGTTAGGATTCTGTGACGTTTGTCAGCTGTCAGTTTGTGTTAATTGTTTGGGTATTTGTTACTCTTACCGTTTCTTTGACAAATATTACCTTAATTTATGTTTATTGTGTTCTCCGAACAACTGTATTGTTTAAGTTAATAGCGAGATAAATGGTCTTTGGCAAATAAAAAGATTTTGTGCAAATTTCGACTTTAAAAGTTCAATTTGTTCAAAATTTCGGTAAGGATCATTCTATTATTAATAATTTGTAATAATAACATGCCATTTAGTACTTCTCTAGCATGTTACTAGCTAAAAATTGCGAATGGGTGAATATTATGACAAAAATTCAAAGTAGTTGAAAAATTACTTGGTTTTCGAAATTCCCGCCCGGCGGTTAATGCGAAGTTAGCTGTTAGTGCAACCATAGCTACCAATACAGAAAACCAAAGTTACTAGAGTTACGTATTCTCCATAAAAGCATTCGATATTTTTTATAATTTCTATGGCTAAACCTCTCTTTTTTTGTGGGAAGCCCGTATAAATGTCAATAATATAAAAATGTATCCCCCTTCAAATAAAAATCGACCTGTCAGAGCATTTTCCATGGAAACCAATACTTTGACAGATAATCGAGGTCGAAACTTTTCGTTGAGTCTCCCTGTAGTATCCAATTTAGTGGAATGCAAATTCCTATTTAATTTATTTCAGAATTCCTGCTCTGCGGTTTTTCATTATCAATTTGCGGCTTTGCGAAAGCTTTTCACATCCGTTTCTATATTTTATACTTGGCACGTTCGAGGGAAATAGATATATATGGAGTTTTGAGTGGTTCTGCTCGAGTAATAATACCAAAGTCTACAATGTAGACTTTGATGATACTTTCAATATTTTTTCATATGCAAAGGCATATCTCCTAGATTATTACGGATAAACCCACAAATCCTACATATCAGTGTATTCGCGCAACTGGCTATGGTGTAACATAAACATTTCCTATGGGTGTACAGTGTGTCTCAAAATGATGGAACAAAATTCATATTTTTTTCTAGTGGAGGTTTTCCTAGTTTACATACACTTTGTATTTTAGATAGCCTACAAAAAAATCTGGTGACGTTAAGTCAGGGAAGTGTGGTGGTCATTCAAGGGACTTTTTCTGCCTATTCACCGATTTGAGAAAACTTCATTTAGGTGATTTCACACATCGAGGCGTAATGTAGAGGAGTACCATCTTTTTGGAATCACCAGAAGGCATATTGTGCTCATTAGGGTTAGGAAAAATTAATTCCAGGGCTGGAATCAGCTCAAAACGCAAATATTCGAATAAATATCACCTATCAAATTACCTTCAAAGAAATAAGGTCCCAGTATGCGATTTCCTACTAATTCTAGTCCAAACATTCACTTTTTGCGGCCGTTGTATGTGTTTTTCTTGGATCCTGTAAGCATTTCTGGGATCCAAAACCTAGTATTTAGGTTCATAATTAAAATTTCAAATCTGTTTTTCGCTTAAGTCGACAACCATTTTTCAAAATAATTCAACAATGAAAGAATTGGAAATAAAACGATTCACGATATACCTAAGCTAGGTACTCTGGTACCTTTTATGTGTAGGAATATTTAGGAATTTTATGTGTTTACCGAGGTGCCTAGGTTTTTATTTTTGAGGAAGAAAAGGTTTAAAGTACGGTTCAAAAAGAATAATACATAAAGTAGGTACGTTTTTAAAGTACACAAGAGGCCATGAAATAATCAATGCTACATAAATGATAATTTTTACATTTTTTTAACGGCCATAACAAAAATGTAGATATAACCTTAAATAGCCTAAATCGTCTTTAGAAGGGCCCTAATTAAAAAAAATTCGGTAATGTCGTAGTTACGTCAAACATGACTTATTGATAACGCCGTAATAGACTTGTTTCAGCTGTTTTTTTTTAATCTCCACTAAAAAAAAATACGAAATTTTTCCATTATTTTGAGACCCAGTGTATACAAATATAGATGAAAATGTCTTACATGATCCGCAGATTTCTTCCATAGGGAGAAAAATCATTGTCATGACTTTCACTTTGAATTTGATGAAAAGTTAAAGTCCTAATGTAGTAGAAAAATGTTTTCCTTTCACATATAACATGTAGCAAACCATCAGATGTAAGAAGAAAAAACCTTTATACACAATAATTCTACCCAATCCTAAACATATTTTTGTCAGTTACCTTCAAATCCTCCCCTGCATACTCAACCCGAAGTGGAAAAGTAACAGTCCACTCAACCAGCGAAGGCAGAACGAAAAATCAAAAGTGCGACACCACACACCACACACCCCATCAACCGACCTATGGAAAACAAAAGCGCACGTGTGCGTCGCGATCTAGCGTGTGGATCGCGGTGGCCGTGCCTGCGACAGCCTCAACGACGGGACTGGCGCTTGGAAAAGCCTGCTACGATGAAGCGCCGGATGAGCAAGCTAGGAGCACCGTCGCGGGCTGCTAAATAGTGAACCCCCACTCTCCCACGCATCGTTCATTCATGATTGAGGACTGGAGGTGAGGCTGCCAGGTACAGGTAGGTTGGTAGATGGAGGTTCGTTTGTTGGTACAAGCTGTGTATCTATTCCAGGGTAGTTCGAGGTTTGCTCTGTAGGTCAAATGAAATTGTGTTCTTTTTTATTTTTAGACATGTCTTGTAATATGTATACAGTGTTATTCAGAACTAATCCATAATAAAATTTGGGGATGTTCAACATACATGTACAAATATGGTAGTGCAAAAAAAATTTTTTTGGCGGGTTCTGAAAACTATTTAAAAATTTTTAATTGCACGCCGCTGTATACTGGTCCACTGTAATGAAGTGACCTTGGGACTGACAATGCAAACTGGCGATGTCACGGAAAAAACCTGGGACGTTCTGAGAGTATACCGACACCCGGCACAAAAAAGATTTGCAGCGTTTTTACTTTAAAATAAACTTAAAGATAGATAAATGTGACCAAAGTGACGTGTCTTTAAAATTAATAAAATTTTGTATCACTAATTTTGAAGAATTGCGCTACTTGATTACTAGGTATTGGAAACATGAAATTTATAATAAATTTACACATACCTTGTTACAAAAGCTGTTCGAAAGCTGTTTGTCCCTCGAGTTCTACACACTTTTGGGCACGCCTTATCCAATTTTGCCGCACTAAAGCGAATGTTCCTCCTGGTTGCTGATCTTGTAAACGCAAATTATTAAGTAAATTGGGTATTTTCAGCATTTTGCTGCAACAACCACTCACAAAACCTAACTCGTAATTGATAATCAACTGGTAACAGTGCTTGAACACGATGGATATGATACGGATAAAACTGAGCTTCGTGTAGTAAGCGCCACACCGTTGATTGGGATACCCTAGGCACCTGCCTAACGATCTGACTTGTACTTATTCGCAGATTTTCACGGACCAGATTCAACACTTCTTCAGCTGCTAAAATACGTTGTGGTAGTCCCGGGCCACCATCTCATCCACGATTTGCACGTAAATTACCAGTATCACGGCTACGTTGTACCATGTGTCGATTGGGAAATCGTTCCCCATACAAGCGCGAAGCTGCCAATGAATTTTGTCGAACTTCGCCATAAATAAGAATCATGTCCATTAACTCAGCATTACTATACACATGAGCCATTTTGAAAATTTTGCAGTTTAACACTCCTACGATAAATAAAACACCGGCACAGAGAGAGCGACACAGATAGACTGATGACTGATAGACAATAGAGATATTATCCTTACTCCAACTCTATTCGCTCGGTCTTGACCAGGCGTTCCAGGTACAAAAACTTGTTTACTGTTTTTTGTAGGAATGTGGTAGGTATATCAGATGTCGTTGAAGTACAGTTGCCCATCTACGTAGTCCTTTATAATGGTATAACTTTAAACATTGTTTACGGGAAATCCTAAGACTTTATTATAAATTTTTTTGGTGATATCGATTTCTTATTTAAGGATGCACATATTCTCAAAGTTTTAGAGATAAGTTCTGAATAACCCTGTGTAGAAACTAGATAATCACTGTTTTTATTTTTTACTCTTTAGATAACAAGGCCAAGCTGTAAGACATTTAAAAATATAGTGTAAGATCAGTGAATATGTTTAAATGTCTTGGGAAAAACATCCATAAGATATTGTAGAAAGACATAAACGTCAATATGTGATATTTATAACATCAGAACTCTATAAGCCGTATTGGTATTGGTATAGGTTCGTAGGGAGATCCTCTAGACTTCTCAGCATCACCGTATTTGATATATGATGTTATTAGTTTGGTATCACTACAAATTACTTGAAGTTGCTGGTTGCTGGCACAAATCTAATTTAACTTTTACTCTCCTTCAACCGTCCCTCTCTTTCACTACGTCTGAATTGCGGGCTCTCCGATTCCGTTCCTTTTTCTAATTCCTCGCTTTGAATTTCTCATTTGCGGTCCAGTGTCTCAATAAATATTGATTTAGCTGTAATAACCCGGCCTGAATGGAATCGTAAATAGGCTTCGGAGAGTGAGTTTGAAACCGTTCCTTGGAAGCTTTTCATAAGTGGTCTCAGCAAAACAATTAAATCAGGCATATTAACTACCTACGATTTTTAAAGGAACAAAGGAAGATACAGCCTCATAAGTAGGTGGCACAAATTTGACGTATTATGTAGTATCATTGATTTGACAGCTACATAGCAGGCAGAGGTACTATACAGGGTGCTTCAAATTCGATGCAATACATGGGGATCTCAGAAACGGTAAGAGATACGAAGTCGGTTAAATGGAGGCAAAGTTGAGTATTCAGGGGGGCAACGTAATGGTGAAAAGAGATCAAGGCTAACTTGATTAGTTTTCGAAATATTTTGAAAAAACCGAAAATTTCGATTTTCGTTTTTATTTTTTTGCGGGCCTATATGATGAGGTATTCAAAAATAAAGAGCACTTTTCTATAACAACTTTTTGCCCTTTATCGAATGGTGTTAGCGAATTTTCCGCAAAACGTTTCGTTTCCCGGAAACCAACATCAATTTAATTTTTTTAAATACGGACCTGGAATTTTTTCAATTTTTTGGAATCATTTTTGTAACTTGATACAATGCCACCATAAAAGGAACCAGATTTAAACGTTTTGTCTAAGAAAAATCCATCATTAGTATTTTTGTTTCGACTTTTGTTAATTCTAGATATTGAATAATATTTTTGAGGTTTCATTTTTATTTACGATAAATAAACAAAAGCTAATAATAAAACAACGAATTAACAACTATAAACTTTGATGTAATTGAATAAACAATGAATAAAACAACAAAATATGTTAAAACTATAAAAACCCTAAAGCAGATATTGAAATAATCCTCCGTCATTATTCATGCAGAGGCGTATTCGTCTTTTTAAGTTTTGAATAGATCTTTCGATTTCCCTTGCAGGTATTGCATTCAGAACACGAATATGTGGCATTTCTCAAATCCTCAATGTTATTATATAGATTCTTATATAAAACATTTTTAGTTCGTCCCCATAAGAAATAATCTAATGGGGATAAATCAGGAGCTCTTGCTGGCCATTCTATAGCACCATGATTTCCAATCCATCTGTTTGGAAATGTTTCATTTAAGTAGTTGCGCATAATTCCTGAATTGAGGAATTTAAATAAAATTAAAAAATTCTAGATTGCTGAAAGCCATTTTTAAGTACCGATAGTGCTTGACACAACATTGAAATATGTTTGTCATAGAAACGTTTGCCTAGTTAAAACTAAATCTAAGAGGACCACGGGAAATTATTAATAATGGATTTTTCTTAGACAAAATGTTTAAATCTAGTTCCTTTTATGGTGGCATTATATCAAGTTACAAAAATGCTTCCAAAAAATTGAAAAAAAATTCCAGGTCCGTATTTAAAAAAATTAAGTTGATTAAGTTGAAGAGGACCACGGGAAATTATTAATAATGGATTTTTCTTAGACAAAATGTTTAAATCTAGTTCCTTTTATGGTGGCATTATATCAAGTTACAAAAATGCTTCCAAAAAATTGAAAAAAAATTCCAGGTCCGTATTTAAAAAAATTAAGTTGATGTTGGTTTCCGGGAAACGAAACGTTTTGCGGAAAATTCACTAACACCATTCGAAAAAGGGCAAAAAGTTGCTATAGAAAAGTGCTCTTTATTTTTGAATACCTCATCAAATAGGCCCGCAAAAAAACAAAAACGAAAATCGAAATTTTCGGTTTTTTCAAAATATTTCGAAAACTAATCAAGTTAGCCTTGATCTCTTTTCACCATTATGTTGCCCCCCTGAATGCGCAACTTTGCCTCCATTTAACCGACTTCGTATCTCTTACCGTTTCCGAGATCCCCATGTATTGCATCGAATTTGAAGCACCCATATAAGTCACAGAAGAAGTTCCTTCACGTAGAAAGTTATTCACACAACTGGTTCGTTGGAAGTAGAGGCAGTTTCAGTGATTTTCTTAAAAAAGTGGCAACGCCGCTCAACATGGCGGCAGTAGATAGAATATATCTCTGTTCAACTCGTTAAAAATACTGCCTGTCTCTTACTGGTTTTATCCACCACCTGAGTAGAGTTCAAGGGTGTAGCACGGTTTTGGTACTTCGTGCGCATTTTGTATTCGTGTTTTTGTGCTTTCTACTGTTTACGTATAATTTTAAATAAAGTTTTATGTGATAATAATAACATTTTTAATAGGGCACCTGTACTTAATAATGCATTGGGAATTATTTAACTTTATTTCTGACATTTTGCTTCTTGTATATTTTTGTACATATATGAGTACAATAAGGGTGTTGTAAGTGCAGATATCTACAAAATAATACCCCGTAAACAATTTATTTTAGTAAATAAAACCGTCGTTTGACTTGGTATTTAAATGAGTCCCAAGTTGACTGAGAAGAAATTTATCGGGATTTTCTAAAACAAATTTAAAAATAAAAAGAAGATAAATATTTTTATGTAGCCCACATCTGTTGATAAGTAGTAAATTCATTGTCACCCACACTACATAGCAGCACTGCTTCAGAAATTATGACTGAGATGAATTCAGTTTGAAGTTTTTAGTCTAGTTAAAAATAATATTTTTATATCGGCTCTCGGAGATGTTTACACACAGGCAGTAAAATTTGAACTGGGACACTCCATAACTGTGAAAATACGACATACAATTGGAAAACCTCATAATTAGGGAGATAGTTACAAACATGTGAGTATATAACACTATATACAGATTCCTTAATAAAAATATATTCAATTTAGAAATAAACACAAGATATTATTAGTACAGGGAGTTCCAGAATGATTGTCCGTGCCGCTTCATAATGATTTCTTATGTGCCGCCTTTTTATTTTAGTATCTGCACTAGAATCATGAGCGCAGGCAAGGGGATTTACTGGTTTGATTTGATTTGTTCCATGCCATGGTACGTCAGCAAATATAGGTTATGTTAAAAATAAAATAAAGATAATTTATTAAAAATAATATAGTTATTATTTTGTATTACCTATTCTATTCCTATGTATCACCAGTATAATCTACTCAAACTGTGAATTGTGGAGCGTTAAAAACATTAGTTTATGGTTCTTATATTAACATTAATTTCAATATTAAGAAATACAAAATTACCAACCTGATTTAGGACTCTCTGAAACTGTATAGTATTGAAAAATACTCTTTTAAACGCAAATGATACTTCAGTAAAACAATTTACACACGAAAAATGCTAAACGCCACTGAGCCAAACGTCAAATGCTGCCAAATATGAAAATTCTCAAATTGACAGTTAAAAAGAAAGTAATTTTAGCAAATGGAAATAAATTTTGCTTATATTCAGGTTTCAGGATAGGCTGCGTTCCCGTACCGGACAATCATTCTGGAACTCTCTGTACATGATGGTTAAATAAAGATAAAAAACATAATACTGGTAAAATACTTCTAATTCGTTTAGTGGACGAACGCAGTTGAGAGCTAATCCACATCTCTGTGGCCACACCTCTGACCTCTGTTACCCTTGTCACGTCTCCCACCTATAGATATTTATACTTCGGCCCACCCATCCATCGTTCTTTTTCTCTGTTTAACATTAGTATACCCTTTATACTAATCTGTCGACCCGTTCTTGTATCTAAATTGAATATATTTTTATTTGGCGATCCGTATATATAATACTACTATACAGGGTGATACAGTCATAAGTACATTCATTTTAAGAGAAGATAGGGAAAAATGGGTATATTATGAATATACCATTTCTTGAAGGGGTTGAAACCTTTGGTGTGAAGATAACACTGACGTAGTTTTCCACATAACACCAAAACACTATACCTACCTACTGCACACTATACTGCGTCCTATGTATACCTAAACTATTGCTACGATCCAGTGAACCGTTGCAACAGAGATCAGTTAACTGTGATTTACTAATCAGTAAAATGTATGGGATGAGCCTTCTGTCATTAATCATACTATTTTTACACTTCTCAAGTTCCAAATTCTCTTATGCATCCAGCTATCTGGAATTTGTTACATTCCTAATAAGTCTTAAATTGCTACTATCTATTTTATGGTTATTCTCAAACGCATATTGGGTGACACTAGACTTATCTGTTCTACCATGTTTCAGATGAGCCATATGTTCCTTGAATTTAGTTTGCATTGACCTTCTAGTTTGTCCAACATACTTTACAGCTAATTTCGTAAATCCCCGATTGATAAAATAATTAGGAAACGTAAATTTAAAAAGACACTTCGAAATTCCTCCACTTTTCTAAATGAAAGAGAAAATCCAAAATTCATATCCATTCCATGCGATCCTCGTTTCACCCGTGGTTTTGGTAAGGTTTTTAAAGATACTTAAAGGTATGTCAGTGGTCAATAATAAATCACGATTCACTGATCCATCGCGACAGTTCACTGAACCATAGCAAAATAGGACACAGTGTTAGCAAATATTTTCAAATAATTATTTAAACCCTTTATTTAGCGTTACCGTGTTGACGGTCTTGATTCGGACTTTTCGATCGAGTAAAATATTTTATTTTTCGATTTCCTGTCTTTATTAGACTCTCGGAACCTACTCATAATTGAATCACCTTGTATATGTATGACACCTTGTAAGTATACTTTCAACGTTACTTGCATGCTGTATTGATGGTTGCCAACCAATCTAAAGAAACATGAACATCCCGCGGACTATGTGCCCCGACTGGGGTCCACAAAAGAGAAAAAACACACATAGAAACCAAAAAAGGACACTACTGTGTGTTTCTCGCCATTTATAACATGCTATATGTTACATATCATAACCCCCATAATGAACATTTCATTTACCTACACACTATACTATACCTACCTAATATTCAATATAAAATGATTAAGTAGGTTATATTAAGATTAGACAAGTAGTATTTTAGCATTATACTGTGGTATTAGTAAATAAAATAAAATTACCCATATCTTTTGATGATTTTCCATACTCTGTTTAGGAGTACCTAGTTATTATAAACAACTCTTTCTATAATAATGTGCCAGTGAAGAGTATCTACTCTCTGGGTTATATCCTACATCTAGTTATGATCGGCGTATCTGAAATTCTTTCATTTAGAACACCTGAAAAATTATTACAGGTTGCAAGACATCTTTTACTCCACCTTTGTATTTGCCTCCCTCTCTCATCTGCCAAATTTATGGCAGAGCCTCGTGCATTGAACCAGTGCAAGCTCACACCGTCTCGAGAAAGATAGATAAGATTTCTGCTTGTATAGTGGACCGTACATATTAGGTTTTCTCCGTGGACGTTAACAGGCGCTGTATATTTACAGTGTGGTCGTAAAGTAAGGAATAAATTCAATATATCGTAAACTAACAAAAACAAACAACTACGAGTAATAATAATAATAATAATAATAACAATTATTATTATTATTATTATTATTATTCTTAATAAATTATTATTAGGTATTCGTAAACACGCCTTATAAAATAAGGACTGAACCAAATCAGGCCAAAACAACTAATCTCCTGGCTAATGCCACGCCGAGCGCTGGATTACAAACCAAAATTTGGTGTATTTTGTCTAACAACGTTGGAATAAAAAATTCAATGTTTTGGATCGCAACGAAAACTACGAGGAAATACTCTGGACTCTGGACCTCACATCGTAGGATGTCACTAATTGCAGACCGGTTTCGACCTTTTTATGATCTCATCAATGCAATACAAGTGAGCATACCTCTCGTGTAATTTATCTATGAGCATACCTACGAATACAAAGACCTGATAAGTATTTGGCACAATAGGTAAGCCTTGCGTGGCCTAATGGCGCCACCTCTTGGTAGTTCTCGCAATGGGGGTATCCTTACTACACTCGTAGTTGTTGGTTTTTGTTAATTACATTAACCATCTGTTAAGCTGTAGAACTCTTTTTCTACACCCCGTTGTTAGATGTCGTAAACCACAATTTTTTTTTGAATTCGCTTGGACACATCGATTTTCATTTATTTTTACACTTGTTTTACAAATATTAAATTTTTTACAAGGCGACTCAATGAAGCTACGTCGATATAAACTTTAATATTTTAAATGGAACACCCAATATTGTTTTACATATTTTGAAAGAACTCTTTGTTGGGAATACGGTCATATAAGGTTTTACGGGTCTATCTCTAATAATAAGGGAGATATGCCCAAAAAAGGGCGCCATAAGAGCGATGTGTTGGAGAAAGACTGTGCCTAGCAACGAATCGATATTCTCTTTCTCTTTCTAGTGTTCTTCACGGGTTCTGGAATGCCTAATAGGTATTTAAGGTTAGGTAGCTACATGTTTTTCGATAAAAAAAGGGTGATAATACATAATTATAAAAGTATAGGTAGCTATAGGTAGCGTTTATGTATATCACTGACGTGTAGTTTTCCACATAACACCAAACCACTATACTGCACAACATTATTCTGCACTCGACGTGCGTTTCGTCAACCAAGTTGGCATCATCTGGAGGTGATTAAAACTGCGTCGAATGCATTATAGTGTTTTGGTGTTATATGGAAAACTACGTCAGTGATATCTTTACACCAAAGGTTCCAACCCCCTTCAAAATTAGCTATATGTGTGCACTTCAAATGATTAAAGTAACACTTTTAAGCAATAAACCAAATTATTACTTCTTTGTAACATTACACAATTTACGATACCGACCGAAAAACTGACATGAAATGCTGATTCATAGAGAAATGTACTTTATTTTGATATTTCTCTATGCGCTGATTTTTCAATAGCTGATATGACATACTAAAAGTCCACGGGGCATCTTAATCGTGTGTGGCTGGCTTTAACTGTATGCTCTCGTCTCTGCAAAGATAAGACTCCGCTGCCATTCATACAATTAACTCCCTCGTAAACTCGCTGATGATACGGGACCTGTATAGTGTCTGTAATCAAATGGTAACAGAGTTCAGATAACATAATAATTCACGTAGTTCCGACGGAAGTGACGCCTCTGCACCAGATAAAGGGGAGACCGTTATTTACATTCTAAAGTGAAGCCTTGATGTAAATGTATTTACAAACATCTGGTCCCTGAAACGTCCTTGACATTGATGCCGAAGTTACATTTTTATCTTTATAGCTAGGTACAGCCGTCATTTTCATTGATTAACTTGCAAAGATCTACCACATTCTTGACCTTAATCAATTTACAAATTAGTTACATTGTAATATGTTTAAGGCTACGACACTATTTTTTTGTGACTTGTGTTATAATTATAGGCTCTCCGTATCTATCAATACATTATTTAAATTTCTAGCGATATTAAGCGCCGGAAGTGGCAACATTGCCTAGTATTAACCTAATATAGCAAGTGACGCCATTATTTTGAAATCAAAATTGGTCAAGCCGAGTGTTTTATGTGTTCTTATAAACTGTGTTTTTGAACTTAACTTTTAATAAAACTGCTGAAGTGGTGTATATATATGCCAGAAATTTCAAGAAAAGGGCCAAATAAGTGCTATTTCTTTTCACAAGTAAGTTTGACATTGTTTCCATGGGTGTTCTTACAGCAAGGGTGTAACGTGTCGTATTTGTTAAATTGTTATGTTTATCTGAATACTACTACTAGCTTTGTGTTTATAGAATATCCCCAAGATCCTGAGATAAGAGCAGTGTGGCTAAAATCTGAATGTGACACTAATTTATCAAAGTATAATTATGTATATTGTAAGCATTTCCGTGATACAGTTTGATACGGCACTGTATCAGGGACCGTCGTGTGTTCATTATGTATTGTTTGTTTATCAACATCCAGTGGGTTGAGGTTACATGTTTACATTGTGCTTTGAAATAGGGAATGCGGTCTCCCCTTTATTTATTACTCTGATGTATATACCTAGGTATATCTAGGCTTGCATCATGTATACTGATTATTATTTTCGATTTCGATGCTGAATGTATATAATAATAAATCACAATTTAAAAACTAACCAGTAATTCACTTAATTCTAAAGACCTCATGGAAGACTGTGTTTTTTCCCCAGTCCATAGGTAGTTGATATAGATATTTTTTATAAAAAATTATTTTGATTTTCCACATCACATTCAAGTTGCGGATCACCAACAAATAAATATAAAATATTTTTTATGTTAATTATTATGAAATAAGAAATATAAATTGCAGGCTACTTCTTTTTGTTATTGCTTTTTGATGGTATAAAAATATTTGTACTTTTTTCCAGATTTTAGTTTCATCTGAATTCTGAATATGGGCTATGTACTTTTTAGAGCTGGGTCGTTCATGAACGACCCGCTGTGTTGTGAACGAAACGAACGACTCGCAATAAAACAGCTTATCGTTCATTCCGCCATTATTTAAACATTATAAACATTATAAACTTTTTAAACATTATAATATAAATTCCTTGACAAATATGAGCTTTTTAAGCTCGATTTTTTTTTATTGTAACTCAGCTTAGCTCAGCTCACTACACAATCACAATGCACATACGATGTGTGAAATGTGTGATGCGATGAATGCTACATAGTAAATAAATGCTACAGTGACAGGCTATGATCACGTCTAGAGATGTGTCGGTATTTGAATACCGCGATTTTGGAGCGGTATTTTATTTTAATGGAACCGTTCCATCGCGTTCCACATAAACGAAATAACACCGGTTACTGAGTAACGATTGTGCTGTACTGGAAACACGCATTTCTTGTTTATTTTTAGAAATCCGTGACTGGAAAGGAACAAAAAAAGGGAACTAATGTGCCACTGCGCGGTATTTTATCGTGGTATTTTCTCGCGGTATTTTTCTGGAGCTATCGCGAGAGTAACGCGACACAAGAGGAACCGGTATTCCCATCTCTAATCACGTCGTTCAAATGAACGACTCATTTGAATGAGCTGTGACGTACGTGCCGGAACACCGAAAATGAACGAGCGATCCAGCTCTAGAACTTTTATTTTCAAGGCGTTGGCTACCACAAAACAGAAAAAGGTCTAAGGTCTAAGGCACAGACCACAAAGAGTCTAAGGTTGACAGTTAAGAGATTGTTGACAGCAATTTATTTATAGAAATTCTGTGGTTGACACTTTTGTTTTGACTAAGGTTTTGGCGTAAAATATATGAGTTTTTGGTTTTGACTCTTATAGATAATAGATAGGTAATAGATATTCTGTATTTTGTGGTTTTGGGTTTTGACCTGATTGACCATAACCATAGATTTTAAGAAATCCGTGCCATAGATTAAATTACATGTTTTGACAAAAAAGAATTATATTGTCCATCATTGGTTTTTTAGTTTGTGGGGTTTCCTTAATTGCACTAATTGTCAAGTAATTCTTACTTTGTTAAGCATTTTTCATGGAAAGTATCGCTGTAGTTTTATAATGAAGATGGAATGGTTTCAATAAACATTTAAAACATAACTTAAAAATGGCAGCAAACTCTTCAGACAATTCGAGGTGAGCAATACCGTTATTCAGTTTCTAGCAATATAAATAATTTTGTATAACTTAGGTCAAGAACACGAAACGTTCTGTCTCGTATTCCTGTGAAAGAACTGGAGATAATTCGAGTCGCTGTAAAAAGAAATAACATTACTACTTCTGCATCACCTGGCCGTCCCATCGAGAGAAGTATAGATGATCCCAAACAGTTGATACCATTAGTGCACGTGAGGAAGGGTAAAGCTACAGTGTTAGAGTGATATATTATAACAGTTACAGAACAGATCTAATACTGTATGAAGCTAATTTTTCTAATTGTTATTACTTTTAGATCTGACTGTAACTTTACATTAAATGAGCATAACAATTGTTATTTAAAGCATTTCTTCAATTGCGGAACTTGTCTATACCTAGTTGATTTTAAAAATAAATAGAAATATGTACATGTATGCAAATTCCGAAGCAAATTCTAAATACATTGTAATTAGGGTAATTATTTACTATAGAGAACACCTCGCAATTAGAAAACAATAATCTAATAATTATAAAATTATGGTCACATAAAGTGCCTATATCTCATAAAATTGTTACTGTCTAATATATATTTTTTTTCTCTGAAGTTACTGTTTTGATTTATTAGAAATATTTTGTTATTGCTTCAGTAATATATAATAACATGTTTTTATTATTGTTTGAGCTCTTTAAATAATGATTGCTATGTTGCAAATTGAAGATGAAAGTCATAAAAAGAAAATCATTCTTTATAAAAGTTTTCTACCTTTAACTTACCTTAAAAATGGTAAAGTTATAATGA
Organism: Pogonocherus hispidulus; assembly: GCA_963924545.1. Classification (NCBI taxonomy): domain Eukaryota; kingdom Metazoa; phylum Arthropoda; class Insecta; order Coleoptera; family Cerambycidae; genus Pogonocherus; species Pogonocherus hispidulus. The sequence goes on from OZ004698.1 coordinate 3,229,783, forward strand.
TAGTCATAGAATAGAAACAATTCATTTGGATACCAAATTTTCTGGGTAAAATCATCATGTGAATGTCACCCTATTGATATTTATCACTATTGAGGTACATGGTGAATAAATACTGGGCAGAATAGAAAATATCATAAGCTTATTCGTTAAAATGAGAAGCGCCATGTCTTGAAATTATGTATTTGAATTACCCTACAACGTTAAACTGGACGGGATTTTTTAATCATATTAGTATACCTAGTCATGTTGGTAAATCTAAAACTGACACCAGTATGTACAAGAATTGCAATACATGGTATAAGACCCGGGTTTAAAGCAAACGTTCAAATATTTTGCAAAAGTTGCATATAAGAGAAATAGGACAAAAATTTTCAATATTCAGTTTATCACCTTTCTTATAAATGGGACAGACTTTCGACAGCTTCCAGATACTAGGAAAGTTTGAGGTTCTAAGGCACAAATTGAACAGAGTAGTTAGTGGTGAAGCGAGTACACAGGCACAGTCTTTAAGAAAAAAAGCAGGCACAGAATCAGGTCCCGATGTTAATTTTGACTTTGCATGCCTCAAAGCTTCAAGAACATCTTCTTCCTCAAACTTATTGATATGCACATACTGACTGTAAAATGTATCAACACAGTCCACCGCACAGTCCGTGGAAGGCGAAAAAGACGTACTAAAATATTCCGCATATGCGTTTAAGATATCTGAAGGATTATCTAAAGTTTTGCCATTAAAATGCATACGATTTGAGACACTAGTTAAACCAGTCTTGCTTTTTATGAAAGCCCACAATTTATTATTTGTATCTTGGAATTAAACAAAAACTTACGTATTGCACTTACGTTACTAAATATTATACAACTTGCATCTATCTGTGACTAGGTTAGATTGGCTTTAAAAATGAGTGGGCTGAAATTATTTTTCAGTCAACAGCTGATCACGTTATTGGGTGAGAAGGTATTTATCTCGAACCGATATCTAAATAAGAATTAGAATTACTGATATCTGTTATGTATTATTTAAGACAATTTTAGTTAGTAATGGTAGTTATATACCTTTATTTATTTCAGGTAGTTGTTGTTCATTGGCTCAGGTTTATAGAAATAAGATATTTGCAATGAACCCTTTTTCAGTAAGGGTTGACAATAATAAACTTTGTCACACCTCCAATTTATTTATATAATGTAAAAAGAAATTATTTCTATAGACTCTACAAGACTTTTAATTATTTAACTTAAAACCAGGTAGTCAAGCCTTGGGAGAAGTTCATACGGAATGAAGGGAATAATTTTGGAAAATGGAATACCTACTCTACTTTTTAATTTCTTTCTTGTAGCTAATCCAACTCGAGGAATCCTAAGAAGACAGAAGACAAAGAATCTGCTGTTTGTGAACAAATAAAGAATGTGCAAAGTAAAAAAGAGGTAATTACAAGTTTAGCTTGCTTTACTTATTAGTCCTTACGTAAGTTTAGCCTTGCTTATTAGTCCTTACCTAAGTTTTGCTTCTAAAGTATGTTTGTGGTGTTTAAGTTCAATTTGCAACTGTCGAAATCAAGATTGAGATTGCAATGTATGTAACTAATTTTGCTTAACAAATCAAATTTTAATTATGAACATGAAATCACAAAATTACCGAAGAAAATGAAGAATACTAGTTTGAAAAAATTATCAAGATATGGATTGAATCAAACCGCAAAGAAGAGAGAAACATCAGAAAACCAAGAGCCAAGAGGGACCATTTTTCAAATATTTAGTTTTTTCCAAAAGTTACAATAACATCAAAAATTTTCTTCAAATAGACAATTATTATTTTTATTAGTATTACTCATTTTTTCATTTCATAACATTCAATATAAATTTTTAATTCTGATTTTTCTAAAGTTGTTTTAATAAGATAAGAAATTATTTTGAAGAAAGAAGACCTCGAAGAAAACGAAGACTGGAACAGAAACCGTCATGCCTATAAACTTACATCAATATTTCTAAAATTCTTATTATATATCTTATACATTTCTAGAAAATTTAATATTTTTCTTTTATATAGTTAGATGTAAGAATCATTGGTTGTTTCCTTAACGGGTAAATTGATTTGTACTGTTTTCAGATAGAGCAAGAACAACGAAAGGCATCTTCGACCGAGACGATATTATCGTAAATCAAGAAGAGAGGTTCGTGTCAGGCAACGCGAACAGATCAGAGACACGCCCATCTCACAGCTCCATAACTTACAGTCGATCCCCTTCACGTACACCGCGAAGACAAAGCAAAAGCAGGTCACGTAGTAGGACCCCCGAAAAAGACAGATGGAATTTCAATAGAGACAGTAATAGAGATAGAAATGCAGATAAGGGGGGAAGTCCAGAGAAAGAAAGGAGGAGGATCCCAAGTAGAGAAAAGGAGAGAAGTCTGGAGAGAGATAGGGATAAGAGACAGTATAAGAGCAGGGCTTATTCTAGGGAACGGGAAGAGGAGAGGTATATGAGGAGGTCCAGGACTCCATTGAGGCCTGGAGAGTATAGACCATCGCATTCTGAGCCTAGGCGCAGATCTAGTTCCAGAGATAGAGACCATGTACGTGATAAGTATAGGTAAGTTCATACACGGTAAAGTATTTGTTTGTTATACTGTTGAAAATGCAAATAATATATTTTCTTCGTTTAGCTGACTTAAACAGTTGAATTCTTCTTCAAATTAGAGTTTATAAATGTGGCACTACTTTTCTCCTCCTCTAGTAGCTTCCAAGATACCTGGGAATTCTGTCGACTTTGCCTCATCTTGTATCTTCCTACAGGGCACATCCCAGAAGGAGCAGATCACTCTCTACCGAGTACCACAAGCCTTCGACTTCAAGAAAACCAAGCAGGTCCCCCAGGAGATCTGCTACACCATCTCGATACAAAGAGAGGTCGAAATACGAACCGCCAAAGGGTAGAAGGTCGGGGTCTCGTCCAAAATCTTCTAAGCCTCATTACACCGATAAACGGGGAAGAGAACCGTCACCGGGTTATAAGGAGTCGGATAAAGGCAGGAGGAGTAGAAGTTTCTCAAGATTTGACAGGGAAAGAGTTAGGTCGAGGTCTCCCAGACACGTAGAGGGTAGTAGGACCAAGGGGTAAGTTTATCGAAGTTGTAACTTAAAATAATATGTCAAACTGACCTTTCTTTATGAAATTTATGTTCTCTTTAATTTCTACTATATTTACTTCCATCTAGAGGTGTTAAATTCTTGAAAAATTCAAAACTGTTGTGGTGAAGTTAAAAAAATTTCTAGTATTTGTTTTATTTCTGTTCTATTTTTTCTCATTCCAGTTCCCCTAGCAGACACGAACGGTACTCGTCAAGAAGACATAGCCGTTCACCTGGACGGCATGATAGCCACAGAGCTTCGCCAGACAAACGGTGTACGTCCCCACATCCGCCGATAGTGACTTTCAGCAGAAGCCGCACAGATCGTAGACGTTCCAGTAGATCTCCAGGGTATGACAGAGATAGGAGGTACCACAAGCGTAGGAGTAGAAGTAGATCACCCAGGAAGCGCAGAAGTAGGTCGCCGCATGAAAATAGAGAGGCGGAATTTGCTTTTTATGAGGTAGGTACATGTGAAGCAAAAAATTATGTAAAAATGAATCGGGTTTATTTCCAGGGTATTCCAGGTAGTGAATATTGGATCCCTGGTCCGATCCGCCCTGGCTTTCCCGGTCTTCCTCGATACTACCCTCCGACATTCTTCCCTAGGATGCCTGGTGCACCCATCCTCATTCCTCCTAGGATACCCATGATGGCACCATATCCTATGGCATACCGGCAAAGATTGCCTGTTTATAATAGCAAGCAGAAGCCGAAAGGCCCCATTCCAGGACCGTCTACAACAGAAGGTACAGTTACGACCACTGTTACAGAGCTATCAGAAGTGGAAGAAACATCAGAAGCGGGGCCAAGCCAAACAAAAGAAGGGAATGTCTCTATAAAGGAAGTATCGGAGTCGTCTCGAGACAGTGCAGTTGATAAGAACTAGTTTTAGGTTTGATTGTGATTTGTGATTTTAGTGAATAAATATTTTTTTTAGTGTATATTTATAGCATATGTATTCCGTATTTGCTTATAATAATAAATGTTTTTATTTTCTAACGTTGCTTTTTAATTGTAGTTGCGAAGCAGTGTGTAATTTCACAGCTCCCTATATTTTGATAGTTATATTTAGGATTCAAAGAAAAATACAATTTTACTTGCATTACTCGCCAAAACATAATGGTTTGAAAATGTTTAATAAGCTTCCTGAAAACATAAAAAAATTCAAACAGTCTTTAAGAAACTATTTAGTTGATAGGACCCTTTATATGCTGTCTGAATATTAACTTTTAATTACTAGCCTCTTGTGCTCTGTTTTCAACATGTCTGTGCATCAATCCATATTTTGTTGTCAGAGAAATTTGTTTGTTTCTGTTTAGAAAATATGACTAGTCCCATACAATTGTATTATTGTCTCAGTGGAAAATAAAGCCTATTCTATTCTATTCCATTATTATTTCTTAAGAATATGTGCCGATAAATATATCTTACATCAGAGGAAAATACTGCTAAATGCCTGCTTGCTTACCAGATCTGAGATCTTGGATTTTTTACACTGCTCAAGCTCATAAAGTCCGAGGGACTCGGGTCCAGTAAGCAACAAGGTCAAACGGTTCATGAGGTTCTATCCATCTGTTGAGCAGAAAGTGATCATTTTCAAAGAACATCTTGCTGATTAATACCAAAATATTTAGTTTTATTAAGTATATTTATTTAATTCATAGGCAAGTTTACTTATAGAAAAACTTCATAACTAGAGAAATAACTCGATTTATTTTTCAAAAATGAATATGTAAAGAATTTGATTATCTAGTCATTATTCTTGGCCATTTAAAAATGTCTAGTTAAGGATGTGTTTGCGCTCCCTTGTCGATTAAGCAATCTAAAGATGGATTAAACCTATTCAGTGTGACCTTAGGTAAACGAAACATAGATGCCGCACTGACAATACAATCCGCCAAACAAATTATAATATTTTAAACAAAAACCGTACTGGTCGACTGCAATTTGGGGATTTTTAGGTTGCACGTTACAAATTTAGTAGGTTTATATGAAAGAGTTAGTGTGTCCCATTATTAAATTTGTAATTGCCAAAGAATAATTAGGCCAGTTTCCAACAAGTTTATACTGTCCTTAAAATAGTAAGCCCTGTCCTCTACGGTAACACATTAAAGACAAAATATCCCTAAATAATTTAGTTACTTTTGACAGCAGTGTCATCTAGCAGTAACTTACTGAAACTATTATGCGATTATCTTCAAAGCAAGAAATCTACTTTGTTGTTCATTGACTTTTACGCATTGTTTATGAAAAATGCACATATTCAGGCATGTGTTTCGCAGAGACTAATAATAATTTAATAGTTTTGTTTTTAAGAACAATGCTGTCTTCTTAGTGACAAAATGAAGTGACTTTTTCGCGTTGTTTAGGAAAAATGCACATGAACTCAATTTTTTCTTAGAAGGGACAGGGTTTTTCTTAGAAGAGAGATTTTCATTGAATTTTGTAAAATTTGGTGAGTGTTGAATGAACCGGTCGTAGTACGTCATTATCTGGAAAATATTATTCCACGACTTACGACAAAGAAAAGTATCTGCATATTCAGGTATGTTTTATTAAGAACACTGAGTCTAATAACAATTTTATCGTTTTGTTTCTAAGAACAATGTTTTTTGTAAAAAACAAAACAGACTGCAACATTGGCGATGATAATGTGACCTTAAAAGCACTTGTGGTAAAAGAAATATATCAAAAAATAGTACATTATACATGATCCACCCTGTATTTGGTCCAAACTATAAAAACAAAATGCACTATAATATTAAAAATGTGACTTGTGAACTACTTTCATTAAATATATGTAACTAAAACCTGTTTAATTAATTTTTATTGCAAACAGAAGGCACAAATAACAGACCCGCGAATAGAAATTAAATTTATTGAAAAAATACGGTATAAACATAATTTAATGTTACAAATGGGTGAAAGTAAAAATAAAGGGTGCATAAATAAAATCATTTGAACACAACAGTGTCCAGCATGGATCCTAAACACTGAACGATATTATTAGTCATGAGAACGTCAACTTTTTCCTCCAAATGCCTCTTTGGATCCTGTTTGCCGACATTTTTAATTGCCAACTGTTCAGGGGTCATTTTCTCTTCATCTTCCAGAGCCTTATTGTAGTTTTTGGCCAATTCTAGCATATCGGCGACAGTCCTTTCATTGACACTGCAATTCTCGGAATAATCTGCTAAGGTCAGGCCATCCATCCAGGATTTTTTGTGTAAATTGAGCAACATCTTCTGCTCTAACTCATTTTTTCGGTAGTTTATACTGATTGAGTAATAATGTCGGTTCAAGCCATGGATGAGGGCTTGCACCGAAGGTTTCTGCAAGTGCCCCAAGTTTGATGTTGTTTGTCGGGGTTCCTGGCCCAGTACCATCATGTTTGGGTTTATTAATCTGAAAAATTGTATCTATAGAACATATCCAAAAATAAAAACAGTCAATTACACCAGACAGGGTTCAGCGAGTCAATTACACAGAAACTCAGAACCCTGCCAAAGTAACAATTTTTTAAAATTACTAGTCTTACATCACTATAATCTTATTTTATACCACGTATTCACCACCATAACTGTCTTTTTAATTGCAGTATTTCATTATTTAGAAATATTAATAAAACAAAGCGTTCCAGTGAAAAAACTTACATTTCAACATAATATATCTCACCTAAATGCGTCTATGACAACTTTTCCTTTAACCGACTGTATAGGATCTACGACTACGGCCACAGCTCGTTCTGAAAGAGCTTCAAAACTTTGTTGTGTATTGATATCCACTCCAGACAACCAGCACCCAAACCCTGGGTGAGAGTGGTACCAGCCAACCACCATTTCTGGTCTACCTGTTTGCCGCAGCATATCCAACATTTTTGCCTGAAATACTGGATCAACTGCCTCTACACTCACCCCTGTGCCAGTCTGGGGCATGGCGAAGACATCTATTACTCTAACAGTGTAATCATCAACAAACTCCCCTGTAAGTTTAACAAGTTAAAAGGGCAAGTCATCTTAACCTCAACTTACATACCTAGCATGAGACCCATTACTTCCATAGGTACACCAGCACGGCCGTGTTTGAGCATTTTAAGTAGGGCTAAGGAAGATATGTAGACTTGCTCTGCGGTATCTACAACGGGGGCATCAGACGGGGGCGGCGCTTGACTCAATCCAGGCATACCGCCACCAAGACGTAACAGACGATCCATGCTTTAAAAATGACAGGAAATGTGTTAATGAAACAGTTTTTTATGTAATATTAATAATTATATCCCTCACCTTTATACTAACTGTATTAAATTGTTTGTAGTTAATTAACAAAAACTTCTATACAGTCACAGCACTTTGTTTTCACCTTCAACTCAGCAGCTAACTGTCAAAAAACTGAAAATGCAACTCATGTGGTAATAGGTCCGTTCGTTTGCCGGCTAGTGCAGTGTGCACCAGTGTGTACTACACTACATTTTCATCAGCTGATTTATGTCAATATACACCTTATGTACGTTGATATACGTCATGAGTAGACTTCTGGGGATGATAGCAATCTATCTCGAACGCTGCGTGGATGCGTGGATGCCGCCTATCAAAAGTGATAAGTGATCCGTGATCATAACCACAATCTTATAAATTCGTGTCAAATTTGTAATTTATTTTGATATACCCGTGAAATGAGTTAATTTATCCATAAATAACTTGTTTTTTTGAATTTGAATTTATCGTATCCTGATCCTGGCACACACCATCGCTAAGCGTATATAGTCAAATACTGTAATTTTAAAGTATTTGATTAGTGTCCTGGATATTTATTTTTGTGGCCGCCACTTACAAGTAATACATAATGGATGTAAATCGGCTTTATGTATTGCAGTTTGCAGTGGAAATGTTTTTTCAAGATGATATGATCACTACCTCTGTCTTTTCTTCAAATACAGAGCAAAAGTGAGGTTACAAAACTCTCATGCTCTTAGATCTCCATCATTAAACTCAGAGAAATAAGAGCACGCTCAGATTACGCACTCTATGTCGACTCGAACGCAAACGAGAACGCTCCGAGTTGCGAATTAAACGCAATAAATCTTAGATTATGAAAGAGAGCTCTCTTTCATAATCTAAGCAATAAATGACCTCTGACCATGAGCGTCCACTCGAACTCGCCCAATGTGAATAGTAATAGTAGGTCCATTCGTTTGCTCGAAAAGTGTAGCGCTGAACTACTATAGTAATTTCAGAATTCCATTCGTTGGTTCCTATTTAGGGCAGTGTGCACTAAGGATTTTTAAGTTAAAAATCCTTGAGTGTGCACTACAACCAGCCCCTTATCTTATATCAACGTACAAAAGGTGTATATTGCAGTTATTGCACTGACATAAATCAGCTGATGAAAATGTAGTGTAGGCCACACTGGTGCACAATACACTAGCCGGCAATCGAATATACCTTGTATTTCTAAGATGACATATGACATATGACCATAGCATATGACCCTTATACAGCGTTTTCTTTTCAAGATCGCCGCGCCCCAGGGCGTCAAACTCGTGGCGGACCATAGAGAGCCCTTGAAAAGAACATGAATTTAGGGGATATTTGCCAGTTTGTTTAATTAACCTAAATACAAAATGAAAATACTGAAAATAGTAAAATAGTAATTACGTTTTTACTCTATATGTATGAAATTCTGATACCTACTGTGATTATTTTCCATTTTCAGTATAATTCAGTAGTTTGTTGATGTTTCTACGTTTCTACCGATCTAATCTAACCTCACTAATATTTTGGAGCGCCAAACCCCAGCAAAAATGGTAGTGCTCGAGGGGAAAGGGGAAAGCAGTGGAGGGCGTCGCGCACTCGGTTAAAAGAACATGCTGCGGAACAGCTCCGAGTTCCTCTAAGCTGCCCAAGCCATTGAAAAGAATGCAGTAATTTATTTTCTTTGATATGACATATGACCATAACCCAATTTTTTCTGTTTATGACGTGATGGAAGAGCCGGAGAAGAAAAAGAAACATCCTCTTCGTGATAGATATTGTGGTGGTCCACATGGCTTAGGTAAATTTATTTTAGATCGGGAAGAATATTTTATAAATAGTATTTCGTTTTTTTTTTTTAATCTTGTATAGCACAAGTAATTTGTTTTGGTGGTACTTGCATTCCTTGCCATGGTAAACATATCAACTGATCAAATTATTTTGTTACATGATAAACCGCCTTAAAACAAAATTGACTTAATTAATCATTTAGGCGATCCAGACGATGTGTTTCTAAGAAAAGTTGAGAAAGACGTTTTGATTCCGAAAAAGATGAGAGATATAGCGAAGACAGAGAAATGTTTTAATGAAGTTGAACAGTTTACTGAATGTTGCAAAACTAATCACATATTTATGACGATGAAATGTGGAAATGAAACTACAGCTTTAAAAGCGTGTTTAACGAGATGGTATCAAGATGAGGACTTTGTAGCTAGATGCACAAAGGAGTATTTGGAAGAAAGAACGGAGTATAGGAGAACAGGAATCACCCAAAACCAGAAAAAAAGTCAGAGAATAGGATCATCTATGTAATATATTACAAACTCCCTATTAGTTTATGATTAAAATTTATTTAAATATCTTCAGAATTTCTCTCTTGAGTAGAAATCCACCTCCTTATTAAATTTTCCTTAATAACTACATTCGAAATATTTTTGTAGTCAACTTGAATATTTCCAGGCCAAATAACTTGACAAATTAATAATTCTTTGCCTGCTGTCTCACATAATCGGTTTAAACTCAATAGAGGCACGTTATCCATACACCGTCTTGATAAATGTTCAATTCTTTCCATATTTTCATTTACAATATCAATTATAACTACGTATGAAGCATGATAAAATGGGGGGCCTTGTTTATAAAGCACTGAAAAATATTAATAATTATTTTTTTATTAAAACTACATGTATTTACTTACAAAAATCTCCTCCAAATTTAATACCTGGCTTGACAACCCAATTTTTTGATCTAAAATAATAATACACAGCATAATTGTGGAGAAAATGTGAGTCGTGGGCAACAAATGTAGACCAAGCTTCATCCAGCCCTAGGCATTTACCCTCATAATAAATATTTAAACAGTTTACGGCACATGCTAAAAAGAAAGATTCTTCCACGCTCAACCAAACCGTTTCCTTAATAACAGACTCATCTATTTCATATTTGGGCTGTAAATTTGTAAAATAATCCCCTTCTTCGTCACTATCTGGAACTACTATAACTTTCTTTTTAGATTTCTTATCTGAAAACTTTTCAGCCCATTCTTTACGTCTCTGGTACTGCCTTTCCCTTATAATCTCCGTTTTACCCTGATTAAAATGCGGAAAATTTCTTGATAAATTTGCTTTTCCAAAATACCCCATTGATATAATATTTTTCATATCTTCTTCATTCTCGATTACAACACTGAATCCATTAAAAATACCATTAAATTTGTGTAAACTACCATCCATTTTCAGAATAACTGGTAAAGGAAGATTTTGGGGAAGTCGGCAATTTCGTTTCGGCCTAGGTTGGATTAACTCCATTTTCAATACAATTTAAAATTCGCGGGTTACATCAGTGCAGGCAACATGAACAACTATTTCATCTCCCTTTCTCCCACGAGAGACAATAGTTGATTAGCGAGTTTCAAGGTTGCAAACTTTCGTCAATAATCACAAGACTTTTCGGTCAGCTGTGTAGGGCAGCAACTAAAGTGAATTTGTGCAATTTTATTAATTATTACTGTTTTTGTGCGTGCGTTTTTACCAAAATGGCATCGAACCTCGCTGCGGGGGCAGACCCTAAAATTAAAGAAATAATCACATCCCTGGACGATGATAAAATTGGTAAATTATGTTTTTAAATTGATTGACCTACCCACTTAACACCACTTCGTAACTTCACAAATTTCGGTTTCCTGATTAATTTTATTATAACCTCGTCCAAATAAATTATTGTTTTATATCAATTTTAATTGAGCACAATTAAAAATAAGCGATTTATTCAAAAAATAGGCGTGTTTACACTCACGTGACTGGCCAAGAATGCTACACCAGTGACCACAAAAATTTGACATATTCAAAGTATTTTTGGATGTCCAAAAAAAAAATTGTGATAAATTTCCATAATTTCACACCAAAATTGAAAACTGAAACCGAAATTTATGCATTAAAATGGCTGGTATTTCAGATATGTTGGCTGCCACCAGTGTTCTTCAACAAAGGGCTACAGATATAAGAAACCAAAGGGTAAATTGGCAACCATATTTGCAGTAAGAACAAATTCGTTTTATTTTTGTAACAACCAAACCCTGAGATGAATTTTTAGGTCCCAGATGATATCTCAGGAAGACTACAACTTCATAGTTGCATTTGATGTGCCCGACAGTGCAAAGCGAGAAGCTTTGTTGAAGAGAGATCGCAATCAATGCGCCCAAACATTGTTGAATTTGCTGGGACATGTTTCAAAAGACCAAACTTTGCAGTACATTTTGGTTTTAGTCGATGATATGCTGCAGGTTGGTATCATAGTATAAAATTCTTGAATAAAATTGGAGAATCTCTTGTAAAATGTTTTTTTTGCAAATAAAATCTGTACTTTATGATAAATTATCAAATCATGTATAGAGTAGGTAAAAATAACGAGATAAGAGTTGTTTTATGAAGTTTTTGTAATAATGATTGAGTGGACATAACCTCTACAGATTATAAATAGTCGTATCATCCAGTTTTATAAACTGTTGCCCCTAAAGCTTATTTGTTTGAATAAGAATGTCTGTATAAAGAATATTCACCTAATAATGAGAATTTAATTCAACAACAATAGTATATACATCATTTATTAAGAGTGTAAGGTTTTAAAACTGTTGTAAGCATTATTTTGATTTTCTAGGAGGACCGTTCCCGTGTAGAAATCTTCCATGAGTATGCTAGTAAGAAGAAGGAGTCGGTTTGGGGTCCATTTTTAAATTTGTTGAACCGCCAAGATGGTTTCATCACAAATATGACTTCAAGAATCATCGCTAAGATCGCTTGTTGGTCTCATACTCCAATGGAACGTTCAGATTTACATTTCTATCTGACTTGGTTGAAAGATCAGTTGAAAACTCAGGTATTTATTATTGATTTTTTAGAAAAGTGTAATTTTTGCTCGATTTATTTTTTCTGAATGATAGTAAAAATGCGTTAAATAGCATGTTATATTATCTTTGCAATTTTCAACTTTATTTTTGACAATATTTTTAATAATGCATTAGTTAGCTGCAGTAAAATTAAAATCTAATATATTTTATTTTATTTCTTTGTAGGTATATTGGGCATTTTTACTATGTCGGTCAAATAAAATTTAATCAGTTTTCTTTATCAAGGGATACAATCAGCTTGATCAATTTATCAGTTCATGTTTTCTATTCAATAAGTACCTAATTTTTTTTTCAAATGTCACCAGAAAAGTAAAAAAAACAATTTAATATAGTTTTAATTTTAGTTTCATCAAGTGAATTTTTTCCCAAGTATTTTTTATTTGACCCGACACATTTTTTCTGTTTATAAATAATTTACTAATGCATAACAGCTTTTCGGCATTCCTTTAGCTTTTTGGCTTTTGTTTAATTGTGTGAAATGATGTACTTGAAATGTTAAAGCTTTAATCTCGTGCTAATAAGTTATATAAACACAATAGTTTTTACTAACCTGACTAAACACTATACTAATCAACTTTTTTTATGTTGTGTCTTCTCTTGTCTTCCTTTCCAGTGTCTATCTTATTCTAATAATTCGTATTGGCTACTGACGTCACAAAATGACTACCGCTGGCAGAATAGATAGTTATTTTAAACTGTAAACTCCAGAACATGCATATGATTCAGTAGGCTGGGCCTTAAACCTATAAACTCTGCCAATACTGCCATGTTACAGTCATTACAATCATATTTCGGCAATGTTTACATAATATATACAGGGTGAGTCAGTTTATACTAGTAGGACTCTGGCATTCGATAGAGCACCTGATTTTAAGTTAAGTTTGTCATATAAACATATGTCGGGAATCGCTTCGTTTTTGAGATACAGGGTGTCAAAGTTTTGGTTTTTTTGTAGTATTTTCGATACAGCTCCTATAGTTTTTAAGATAATTATTCAAATTTTTACCATAGATTACTTATGATGGTTCACAAGTTTTGACATATGTAAACAATTTGAAGACGTACAAGGTGATATTTCTTCGGAGGTCAGGCCCCTTTTTACCATCCAGAACTTTTTTGTGGTGCGCCACTGAGTGCTTATTTGCCAAAATTTGGATTCCACGTTCAATTTAGAAAAAAATTCGTCTTTTGAATTTTTATCGTAGCTGTAACAGTTGTCGAGTAATTTGAAGAAATCTCTGAAAGAATATATTATTAGAAAAAATATTTATTAAAATTTTCACTTAAAACAATAATTATTGTCAAACGAAAATTCATTAATCTAAATTGTCAAAGGTTACATACTTACAGTACAACTTTTGCCAGTAATTATTTATTTTTTGTAGCATTTTAGAGACTTAATAACTAAGTAAAATAATTAAGAACTAATAATAAACCAAGGCAAATACAAATAACTTTACAAATAACCCGAAATGATTTTATTTTTGAATTAAAATTTTCAAAATGTGATCCATTTTGTTGCATACATAATCAGCATCGCGTTTCAATAGACTTTCTTGCTGAAACTAAGTGATGTCTTCGCAAGCATGCCTTATACACCCTATAAGATCGTCAACATCTTGAACAGGAGTGGCATACACTTTTTCTTTGAAAAAGCCCCACACAAAAAATCCATTGGTGTTATATCTGGGGAACCTGGGGGCCGTGCGATTGGACCTCCACGTCCAATCCACCTCTCTGAATAATTGTCGTCTAACCAAGCTCTTACATTTTTTCGAAAATGAGCTGGGCAGCAATCCAACTGCAACCAAGCTTGTTGTCTTAAATTTAGAGGGACATCTTCCCACATATTAGGATGCTCGATTTCTAGAAACTCTAAGAAGTTTTTCGAACTGACCCTTTCTGCCAAAAAATATGATCCAAATAAACGATTTTCAAAAATTCCTACCCATACGTTAATGCTAAACTCATTTTGAAATTTTCTTGGCCTAATAGCACGTGGATTTTGCTCTACCCAAATATGTTGACTTTTGAAATTTATTATCCCACGTCGGGTGAAGCAAGATTCATCAGTCCATAATACGTTGGATAAGAAAGATCTATTATTTTCTAATGTGTTAAGGATCCAATGACAAAAATTCACTCTGCGTTGTTCGTCGCCAAGATGTAGACTTTGGTTTATTATTAATTCTTAATTATTTTACTTAGTTATTAAAAGTCTTTGAAATGCTACAAAAAAATAAATAATTAGTGGCAAAAGTTGTACTGTAAGTATGTAACCTTTGACAATTTAGATTAATGAATTTTCGTTTGACAATAATTATTTTTAGTGAAAATTTTGATGAAAATATTTTTTTTTAATAACATATTCTTTCATAGACTTTTTCAAATTACTCGATAACTGTTACAGCTACGATAAAAATGCAAAAGAGGAAAAAGTTTCTAAATTGAACATGGAATCCAAATTTTGGCAAATCAACAGTCAGTGGCATACCACAAAAAAATTCTGGACGATAAAAGGGGGCCTGACCTCAGAAAAATATCACCCTGTACATATTACATATGTCAAAATTTATGTACCATCATAGGTAATCTACCGTAAAAATTTGAATAAACTATCTTAAAAACTACAGGAGCTGTGTGGAAAACACTAAAAAAAACCAAAACTTTGACATACCCTGTATCTCAAAAACGAAGTGATTCCCGACATATGTTTATATGACAAAACTTCACTTAAAATAAGGTGCTCTATCAAATGCCAGAGGCCTGCTAGTATAAACTGACTCACCCTGTATATACTTGCATAATATTGGGGTAATTTTCGATGTCACTTCAAAAATACCCTCGGTTAGGTGATAAAAAGTTTTCTGATTTAAAGCCGGCCATGACAAAAAGACTTTCTGATGACACGCAAATTGTTTTTTCTTTTGTTTGCTTCTCTGTA
Organism: Pogonocherus hispidulus; assembly: GCA_963924545.1. Lineage (NCBI taxonomy): Eukaryota > Metazoa > Arthropoda > Insecta > Coleoptera > Cerambycidae > Pogonocherus > Pogonocherus hispidulus. The sequence continues at coordinate 3,245,015 of OZ004698.1, forward strand.
GTGGTATCTGTCATTTTGGCGACGTCACACTATGGATTAATTTTTTCCCACTAACGATTATCAAATGTGAATATTTCTTTTGTCGTACTTATTGGGGTGAATAAAATACTTAGGTGCAGGTATGTACAGGTAGATATTTGTAATAGGGGACGATATTTTGCTGGGTAGACACTGGGTCTGGGTGTACTGTTTACCTCACCTTTCCGGGCACTTTTTGGATTTAGGGGTTGTCTAATTTATAAAATGGTTTAATTTAATTGATTTGCTTTGTTGCAACCAAAGATTTGTTTATTTGAAGGAGATGCCGAGAACAACTACTCCACCCCAACTGGGGTTGCATTACTCTGGCATCTCCATAGAAGTGCATTTCCCGTGGAATAGTTATTTTCGGTGTCTCATTCGAATAAAAAAGTAGGATTGTCTTCTTCAAAGACAATAGAGGTCACTGCTGTAATGGCACCTGCGGAAAAGCAGGTCGCTATCTGTCTGTCAATTTGACAATAATTGTCAGACGGATAGTAGCAAAGACCCAAAGGGGGCACCACGGTGTGCTTCTCACCACTACTAACAAAGATTTGTTGTACTCATAATTCCAAAATAGGTGTTTAAAATGTCTCAAACAATTTTTCATAAGGCCAAAAATATAAATTTGAGTTTAAGTAATGCTCGTGGTATTTAATGTTCAAACATTAAATACTGTGGTAGGTATTTAATGTTTTTTTTCTTAATGAAATGTTTGTTGGACGTACCTACTGAAATTACTAAAAACATTGGGAATAATAAAATTGCTACAGGTACATAAATGCAATTTAACCAAAAGTTGGTATGTATTTTCTTAAGTAATGATAATAATAGTCGGAATAATACCAGTATTAGGGAGGGGATGTATGTCTGATAGGGCAGTATTGAGAGGTGTTACATTGTCCATAGGAGAACAAGTACAAAATGGCTTGTTCTGCCGGTCCAAATATTCGTCCAAAAAAAGAAAAGCGTAGTTGTATCGACATCATTCATGGCGCCAACTCCATTTTGTTTGGAATGTCGCTTGCTGACGCAACTAAGGTTGCCCAAGAGGTAAAGAATGATGTCATCGTCGATTCGAAATATCGTTTTCTCGAGCTTCTGTGGTAACGTTTTGTGTTGTGATCCAGGTGTTACTAACTCCTTAACGATTTTTTGGGTTGCCGAAATAATATCTAAGAAATGTTATTTAAAAAAACAGTAGTCAAAGCTCCCAAGTATTGAAAAACAATTGCAATATCAAAAAACAAATAAATATTGAATCAGAATTTTATTAAACTTCAATATTTTCACATTTACGTGGATTTTGTTTTGGCAAACCCACATTTTGTTCTCATGTGTGTTGGTATTGTGAGATTTTCTTAATTGTGTGACGTATATGTTTTCTTAACATATATAATGTATTAACCTATATATTTTCTAATGCGAATTAGTCACACGGAAGTGCGCAGTTTCAAGCTGGGCATTTTTTTATGTGATAGCGAGCCATCTAAAAAGAAAGCTGATGCTGCCAAGATTTTTTAAATATATTTAAGGAATTTGTGAGACTGATATTTTTACAAAACTAAGGTGTCTTAAAAGTAAGCGCAAAATTACTAGCTTTTCGTATCGACTCTCAGAAAAATGCAAAAAATAAGAATATAGAAAAATGTCGATCTATAATGTTTTCAACTGTTTTGTGTCATATTTGACAGAGCTATAAGATTATAAATTTTATTTTAAACGTATCACACTGCATTTTTTTGCATTTGGATTTCAATTAGATGTGAAGTTCTACGGAAAAAGTCTTTAACCTTAAAATATGTATTTTTAACTTTTTCATTGGAAATAACACTAAGCTTTGTTTGGACCAAATTTTTGTGAAGACATAAATTTGATTACACATCGGATTGTCGGATTTTCCAATATTTTGATAATTGCAAATATACAGTGAGGACATAAAGTCCGTCCACCCCCCTCTAACTTTTGAACCACTGGGTAGATTGTGATGAAATTTGAAACGATAATATATGACTAAATTCTGCATTTTTTGACATATCAATGACAGCTCTGAATGTCAAAGTGACAGCTGGGCGCGCATAGGAAATTTTTTTTAAATGGAAATGGGGGTCGAGTGGGGACTCATTTTGAAGCTATTTTTATGCTCAAAACATCCCCCAAATTTGAGAACATTTGGTTCAGTAATTTCCAAATAAATCAGTTTATAACATAATCTTTATAATCGAACTTACCCATGGAACATTTATTTGTCAGGAGGTTCTTGGAGGTCATTTTCAACATATTTTGAAGTAACACGTGTTTTCTAAATTTGTTTCTGCCTCTAATTTTTTTTTTTTTTTTAGGTTTAATTTAAATTACTTCATAATTTTTTAATTTAGGTTATTTTAGGTTAGGGATGGTTTATTGTTATTTGTTTACTTTTAATTTTTGTTCTCCTTTGAATAATTTACAATAATTTGTAATATGTATGCAAAAAAATGTTATAACAGAAATCGATATTACTGGTTTTTATTTGGAAATTACTGTACCAAATTTGGGGGATGTTTTGAGCATAAAAATAGCTTCAAAATGAGTCCCCACTCGACCCCCATTTCCATTTAAAAAATTTTTCCTATTGCACGCCCAGCTGTCACTTTGACATTCAGAGCTCTGTCATTGATATGTCAAAAAATGCAGAATTTAGTAATATATTATCGTTCCAAATTTCATCACAATCTACCCAGTGGTTCAAAAGTTAGAGGGGGGGGGGGACGGACTTTATGTCCTCAATGTATAAGTGCTACATTTTAATATTTTATATGTTTTTTCAGTATTTAATAAACATACATGTTCAAGGTTCGAACCAAATAAATGCATTCTTAGCTTTTATTTATGGGACGGCTAATTCATTTATTTCTAAAAATACAAGCAGTTTCTGTAAGACTTGTCATTTCCTAAACAATTTTATTTTTGTTAAAACTGAAATGTCTACGCTGCCTGCAACAAACACCCCTTTGAACTAACATACAAAAGCAGCTTGAGGTTGTGGTGTTTTAAAAAAATCACGTACATTTTAGTTATAGGTTCGTGGTATATTCCGTGACAATTTCGAGGCCTGTAGATTTTCTATATTCAGAAATCTTGAACTGTTAATCTCTTTCAAGTTTCACACCATATATTGTAAACAGTATTTAATTTTTTTAATAGCAAATATGATTTTCTCCGATCAACTTAGTCGTAAAAATAAAGAAGGTAGAGAGGCCTCTGTACTGGCAGGTAATTATGTAAATAATAGTTGTCGCAATTATAAAAAAATAAAGTTTACTCTGAAAACCACATCTAATATTTGTATCAACGAAGAAATATCTAATAAAATATCTAATTTGGGATTTGCCGTGGAAAATCTGTGGTCCTCTAAATTTTCGCAGCAGTTAGCCTGGTAAGTGTATCGTTTAGATCGCAGCCTTACACGAAACTATTGTGACTTCTAGTACGATGCTTTAGCCGCTTCTCAGACTACAGACACACTGAAGGGGGAGGCGTCAGAACATTACACGGAAGTGTCATTCGATCAGCAGTCCTCACAAGAAATATCGGTATACACACCTGAACATTTTAATTTCTGTGCCATCTTTAGGTTAGGTGTCATCTGTTGTCACGTCCACCATCATCACACGCAACACACACTTCTTGAGACGTTACCGGCTTGTGCATATTGTGTTTGTGTTCACTTTTAACTTTGAAACGGAAAAGGTTTGAATTTTTTATATAGTGTGGAACAAATTCGTTGTCTGGGAAACTATAAGAGATACATACATAAAATGTTTAATTAAAAAACCAATTTTATTTTACGTTTTTGTATTTTTTTGGCTTTATTTGAATCTAAAAATGAATTCTATATACAATTTTCCCACTATACATACGGTGTGATAGAGATTCATGGTTCCATCCTTATTTTTTAGATACGATTTTCAAATTTGGCATGGCGAAAGTCAGTGGCGGCGCGTGAACATTAATTGCATGTGTTGTGCTTAGGGTTGTTACATTGGTCGAATTCAATTCCGGGATATTAAATCTGGCCGGAGCCGCTAAATTTTTAAAATTTTCAAGGTCACGCATTTTCCTGGCACTCCTGAACTTCAACCGGGAATTTCAATTGGGACCGTACAGCTAATTCCCAGTACAACAATTACAGAAAATCCGCCTTGCCCATGTGGCAATCCTATATAGTTCTCAATTGTATATTGTCCATGCTTTATCCCCACCGAAAAGTAAGCACAGAAAACAAAAGAGTGCATTTTTTATATCACACTCACACATCCACTCTGTTTTTGTGTATACATTATTGTTAAATTGTCTTTTATAACTTTTACTTCGGCTTGTTCCACTAACTTCAATATTTAATTGTGGTGCTGGCCTAGCCCATTCTTTTATTTTCAGTTTATCCTCATAAGACAGAGAACCAAATAAAGTTTTTTGTAAAAACGAAACGCTATTTATTTTAGTAACTAGGTACAATCAAAGTCTACATATATTAGAATATATGTAGACTTTGGTATACTTAGTATACTTTGGAAAATATTTACCCGTGCCTCTCACAGAAATAAACGAACACGTACCACGTCCTATTACGAAATATTACTTAATTTACTGTGGTTGGCTGCTGTTGTTGCAGCCACATAAGCCCATATTATTCGTGTACTGGGTCACGTGCCTGATTAGCCAAGAAAAACAAAGGACGCATCTGACTGTTCGCTGTGCACACATTTTGTATATCAGGTTGAGGTTGTATAAGGGGCTAGCTCGCGTGGTAATAATAATATAAGCTCCTAGATTTATTTTAGCGCGAGAACATTAATTTAGATTCTTTAAATTTGAAATATTTTGTATTTTGTTGATATTTAATATGCTTAAAAACTTAAATACATAAAATTTTATGTGTTCTGCAGCTCCGCAGCTCTTATGGTAAAACCGCCACTGATGTATATTATATTTTTGGACTCTACGTCATTTTCTGAATCCAACGATATAACAAGTGACATTTCAGCTGCTGTCAAATTACTTTATAGGCACTATTTTACTTTTGAATTTAGAGTGCCTTGATCATACCCGATTAATTCTAATGGAGCATAGGTAACAACCAACCCTTCTCTTTGATATCACGTGATTTGATGCCATGTTCGCTTAATTCGTGCCATGTTTTGAATTCACCATGAAATTGCCATGATTACGAATTCGCTGAATTCGTAAGTATACTCAATTTTTATTGGGTTTGCTTATGTTTACGTTCTACTTCTGTCCATTCACAGCTGATTTTAGGATTTTCGAGGCTTCAAACAGTTGTATACTGTATATATACGAAAGATTTATCTATTTATATGATCGACACTCTAAATTCAAAAGTAAGTAAGATAGAGTTCAAAAAGTACATTTGACAGTTTAAATGTCACTTAAGTTATATCGTTGGATTCAGAAAATGACGTAGATTCCAAAAATATAATCATATACAGGGTGTTCCATAATAAAATAGAGAGTTGGGATCACTTCCGGTAAAACCGGAAGTGGCGAAAAGGTCATTTTTATGTCAAAAAGTGGCCTTTAATAAATACTTCCCCATGCCAAATTTGAAAATTGTATCTAAAAAGATGTGGGGGGAAAAGGGAGATATACCATGAATGTGTGTCACATTGTACGTGTTATAAGGTTCTTAGGTCTGACGTTTCGTTCCACTATCAACAGACCACCATCAACTAATTTCGAGTTTCACCATGGGTATTTCGCTTATCTTAATAAATACGAAGACAGTTAAATTAGGCAAAGTTGCACATTTCTAAACTGATCAATAATCTGAAAAGAAATTTGATCTACCTATGTCTGATCGCTTTGGATATAACGCCGAAAAATGGAAAATTTTGATTCACGTTTTTATTGTTTACTGAAAACCGTTAATACTAGACGGTTCTAATCAAAACAATATTGAGACAGTTTTTACAAGAAATCCAAATATGAATGACATTCAAGATGGCTGAGAAACAGCTGTCGACTTTTTTTTTTTAACTTTACGAAGTGTGCTTTGAAAACAAAAGAGGCATTTAGTTTTCAACACTTTTTGACATTTCAAGCACGCTGTTTTTGTTTGCATTTTTTTTAATTTTACCGTAAAAATTACATTTCCATTACATTACCATGAGGAAAAGCGGGATAAGCTTAAAATTTTTCTTCATTTGAAAATGCCATTTTATTTGGTAAAATTAACGGAAACACAAACGAAAAGTTCAGAATTGTACGAACTGTCAAAAATTATTGTTAAACAAAATTTGCCTTTTGTTTCAAAGCACACTTCTCAAAATTAAAATTAGAATATCGTAATTTGGCATGAATGTAAAACAAAATATCAACTGCACTACATCGTCAAAAGGAGAAAAATAAATTGAACTCGAATATAGTAAAATCCAATATGACCGCCATAAAAAAAACGAAAGTTGACAGTTTCTACGCTGTCTTGAATGTCGTTGACAAAAGATTATCAAATTTGGATTCCTTGTAAAAAAGTATCCAAAGAATGTTATGATTAGAACCGTCTAGTATTAATGGTTTTCAATTTAAACAATAAAACCAAATCAAAATTTTTCGTTTTTTGGCCTTGTTTCCAAAACTATCAGACATAAGTCTAATTTCTTGTCAGATTATTGATAAACTTAAAAATGCCAAACTATCCTAATTTAATCATCTTCGTATCACTTAAGATAAGCCAGATACACATGGTAGGACTCGAATAACAGAGACACCCTATGTAGGAATTATATTTTCAGGTTAAAAAAACTGATTAAAAATAAAGACAGAAAAGCATTAGTTTTTCATCAGATTTTTTGAACCAGTTAGTGGCCTTAAAAATACTTTAAATATTTTGTTTTATTATTATTATTATTATTATTACTTTAATTTGTTCGATGTTAAAAGTTGCACAACACAGGAAAAATTTTCCCGATGCTAAAAAACTGGATACCATTGGTGGCTCAAATCTGTAAAAATATATTTAAAAATTATTGCTTTGCATTTTTTAAAATTTTGCATGGCTGCATGCCATAATAGCGATTTGGTTCTTTTTTTATTAATATGCATGTGCATGTTGGGTGTGAATTTTATTTGCATTAATGTATCAAAAAGTTTTTCTCAGGTGAGTGATGCTTATTCATGCTCATGTAATGTGTGTATATGGAATTGTCAAGGTGACTATAATTTATAGAATAATAAAAAAAATTAATAAAAAAAACTAAATAATTTAAATTTTGTATACCTACTTTTATTCTTTTACATCACCATTAAAGGTGCTTTATAGGATAAAAGAAATTTTCAGTTGCATAAAAAATTGAATAATTTTTCGATTGTGAAAATGTATCCAAACCATTTTTCATATTAAAAAGATGATTTATTACAAATAAGAGCTTTGAAATTTCCATATGCAGTAATTAATTTAGAGTAATACTAATGCAGGGTAATCAATTATTAAGCATTCCAGAACACATGACAAAAAATGGCTTCCTTGAGTCAAACAAAGTAAATTTTTCTGATTTTTTACAGTACCACATATTCAGAAATTCTAAAACGATTTTTTATCTTCAAATATCATTAAAAAGACGATATATCTTTTGCTAGAATTTAGGAATATTGGTTGGAATGAGATTATGGTCAGTATCTGTCAAAAAATAGAAAATATAACAAAGTCTGCAAAAAAAAGCACTTTCATGTATTCATAAGATATATCCCACCTCTAGCAAGTAAAATGTGTGTTTGTAAATAAAATTGGGGGCACTATTCTTGCTTACACAAATTTATAGATTTTGTTTGACCCAAGGTAGCCATTTTTGACAGTTCATTGGAACGCTTAATTGCACAGATTAATCAACCCTTACAGATGGACCGATAGATAAACGTACACAAAAATTCAGTGTTACATCGAATAAAATAACGCATTTTTTCAACAACTTTTGATCATTGGAAGCTAGCTCAGAACATAAAGAAACAATTTTGGCCTCTTTCGTTCAGCTTTAGAGTCGAGAAATAAATTAATTTAGAATTGATGCCAACGACTTTAGTTGGCATCATTTATCATTTTGATACTTCCAAATATAACAATGTAGCTGTCCATCTGTATAGTTATTTTATCTGTGCTAATTGGCTTGATTTAAAAAAATATCTTTACGAACTTAAATTAGATAAAGTTTTGTTTGTATTGAGTTAATCACTTATATAAAATAAAAAAATCATTTCAGTACAATTCAATTTAAAAATAAATTTACAAAATTGTAATTTAGGTTCTAAAGGGAAGAAATAGATATTAAAATATAATGCGTATATCTATTTAAGTACACATAAATGTTTCTGATGTTGCCTAATTTTCTAAGCCTTTTACATATTGAATGTCTTTTTAATTTGTACAAAATGAGTCATTTTTAGGCTTGGCAAGTCGCGAGGGAGATCAGCGGTGTGTGTGGTAAACACCTCACCGCTCCACAAGGCTATTACTGTGCATTTCATTGTCCGCTGTCGTGTTGTTTGCGTGTAAATATATTCCACTTCGTTGTATTATATGTTGTTATATTGTATTATTGTTGTTTATAAAGAGTAACAGTTTATTGCTTTTGACAATAGCTAATTTCTTGCGCACGCCTATGTCGGCCCTCGCATTTCCGCCAAGCCTAGTCTATATTGCACAACTAACTTGACCATCTCTTACTGTTTCGGAGATTCAATTAACAGTTGTAATTTGACTCATCCTGTATAAGTAGATTGAAAAAATAATTGGAAACGTATATTTTTATATTTTGAAATAGTATATTATGCAACGATCATTTAATGATAGCTATTAAGACACGAGTATGAGAATTGTGACACGAACCGTAGGTGAGTGTCATAAAGAATACCAGTTTCTTAATAGCCATTAAATGTGACTTGCCATAGTGTTTACCTTATTGCACAAATAGCTATTTCGTGCTATTAAAAAAAGAGTAATACCTTTACAAGTAAAACAATAGGGTTTTTCTGTAATACATCCTACATAATATAAGTATTATTATATGCTTGAAGAAACAATTAAGTTATCTGCTCTGGCTACAGAATACCCAGCATAAAATAAATCATTTCTATTTTTAGAGCTTAAAAAATTATGAAACTCCACAAAGAATCCACCTACTTATCAACCAAGTTTTTAAGATGATATTCTGTAGAAAAATTAACGATTTATTTCACCGTGAAATTGTAGGGTTTCTAAATTTAAATTGATCACCTTGCACGTGTTAATGTCTTTGTGTTGTGTATGTGTTAACCTTCATAAATCGCACGTCAGAATAACTATAACCCGAACTTCTGTAGAACAACGAGTATATCCAGTCAGTGGCAAGGTGCCTGCAGATGATGCTTCGTATCGACGAGTACCGTTTCGCTTTCGTCTCCGTGGACGGCATATCCACCCTCTTGTCCGTCCTCTCGGGCAGAGTGAACTTCCAGGTCCAGTACCAGCTCATCTTCTGCCTGTGGGTGCTAACTTTCAACCCCCTGTTGGCCGAGAAGATGAACAAGTTCAACGTCATACCCATACTGGCCGATATCCTTAGCGATTCCGTCAAGGAGAAGGTTACCAGGATTATTTTGGCCGTGTTTAGGAATCTGATCGAAAAGCCGGACGATCAGCAAGTGGCGAAGGAGCACTGCATTGCCATGGTACAGTGTAAGGTAAGGTCCACGACAGGAAAATTGCACTCTCTGAAGTAACAAAAGTTCATGCTTTGAAATGGCCGGTTTATATTAAGTTTCTTCATCAAAAATAAAATTGGCTCATATTATACAGGGTGTTAGTTAAACATGCGGCAAAAATTCAAGAAGTTATTCCTTAGATTATTCTAAGGATATTTTATCCTTTGATGATTTTTGAAAAAGCGCTTTGTTGCGAAGATATAGGGCGAAAAAAATTTTTAACAAATAACAATTTATTACTAAAAATTACATGTAACATTTCTGAACCTACAAGAATTGTTCAAAATGGCTACCTCCAGCTTGGATGCAACCATCCAATCTTCTCCTCATAGACTCTTTCGAACCGAACTCTTTCAAAAACACCAGGGCTGTTTCTTATTGAGTTACACCCAGCAATTATCCGATCTCTTAAATCGTCCACATCTTCCACTGGCCTAGTATAAACTAATGACTTTAGATGGCCCCATAGGAAATAATCCAGGGGGTTTAAGTCCGGGGATCGAGCAGGCCATACGTGAGGTCCACCTCGACCATTCCAGCGATCTCCGTATATTGCTGTTAATAACTCTCGAGCAACTACACTAAAATGAGGTGATGCACCATCATGCATAAACCACATTGCCTGTCTTGTAGCCAATGGTACATCCTCCAAAAACTGAGGTAGCGTTTGTTCCAAAACGCGTCTACATCTACCGTTCTTACAGTCCTTGGCCTTCCTGGTCCTCCACTTCACTTCAATGTTCCCATTTCTCGAAGATGTTGATGAATACTTTGAAAGATTTTTCTATCGGGAGCAATCTGGTTAGGAAATCGTTCAATGTACAGTCGCCTAGCTTCTAATGCATCGCCATCAACAAGTCCATAAATAAAATGCATGTCAGTCATCTCGGTATTCGTATAGTGAGCCATGATAGAAGACTTCACTAACAACCGTTTACGCGTCAACTAGCCAAACGTCAATCAATCTTAACAAATGCGACACATACAAACTACAAAAACACAACATACAAAAAACATACAAAATAATCACTCAGAAGTATCACGGGATGTTGGTAAGAAAAAACAACTCCTTTTACATGTCTGTTACTTGATACGTCCAGTGTAGTACGCCCTACTTTTATTGCACCTACATTAATATTGTGAAAAATACCAAAATTGGATTTGTTGAAAATTTTTTTCGCCTTATATCTATTTTATCGTAACAAAGTGCTTTTCAAAAATCATCAAAGAATAAAATATCCTTCGAATAGTCCAAGGAATAACCTCTTGAATTTTTGCCGCATGTTTAAGTAACGCCCTGTATATATTATATTGTATCGAATAAATTGTATCAACATTTTAAATTAACAAATTTTCATGATACGAAAAAGATTTTAAGCTCGCTCTCATAGTGCATGATATATCTAAAAATTGTTTCCTTCCTTCCAAGGTTTTGAAACAGTTGGCGATACTGGAGCAGCGTAAATTTGACGATGAAGATGTGTCGTCCGATGTGGAGTTTCTTACGGAGAAATTGCAAAGTTCCGTGCAAGATCTTAGTTCCTTTGACGAGTATGCAACAGAAGTAAGACTCTTGATTTACCCGATTTATATACATATTTGTTGAACACTATGGAAATCAGTGCTATGAATCATTTTTTTGTAGGTTAAGTCCGGCCGTTTGGAATGGTCCCCCGTTCACAAGAGCAAATTCTGGAGGGAAAACGCCCAAAGACTCAACGAGAAGAACTACGAACTCCTCCGCATTCTTATCCATTTGTTGGAAACCAGCAAAGACCCCCTCGTACTTAGCGTAGCTAGCTTCGATATTGGTGAATACGTCCGTCACTATCCACGTGGAAAACAGTGAGTCTTTTAGACTATTTAAAAAGCACTTAAGTGCTGCATCTGGGGTATTATTCTTGAATCGAGAACAACAGCTATGGTAAAATTACACAATTTGACAGTTCGACAGACAGTTTGACAGAACCCTGAGAGATACCACGGAACACGAACAACCCATATAATATAGTTATATGGGTTGTTCGTGTTCCCTGGTATCTCTCAGGGTTCTCATTGTGGGCCACTTTTATTTAACCTCTTTATTAATGATATATTTTTTGTCTCAAATTTGTCTTATTAGATATTTGCAGATAATTTCAAAATATTCGGTACAATCATACTCTATAAGGCTCGAGTATTTCAATAAAATCAGATATGGTGCTTTTTTATACAGGGTTACCATAATTGACTTTCGTTTTTGGACAATATTTGTTTGGTTTTTAGTGTTATTGAACAATTGGGTGGAAAACAGTTGGTGATGCAGCTTCTAGCGCACGAAGACCCCAACGTGCGCTACGAGGCGCTTTTAGCCGTCCAGAAATTGATGGTGCACAATTGGGAATACCTTGGGCGCCAGCTGGAGAAAGAACAAACCGGTACGGAAGGGGGTAAAAATGCCCCGAAAGGTGGCGCTACAGTATCCGGCAAGGCCTAAGTGTAAAATAGTATTATTAAATTTCATATTATTGCTGGCCTGGCTGTATTTATATAATAATATTCAGTTTATAATTAATTATAGAATGTTAGGATGGGGGTGCGATGAGAAAATACAGTCGGCTTGTGTGCAATGTATATAGTTGTATAGTTGTGTACATTCCTCATTCCTATTTTTTTGTTGTTGTCACACAGGGGCAAGTTAAAAGTAATAATTCAGATATATATATATATAAAAAAATTGTTTTAAACATTAACAATATTGTAAATATGATATACTTCTTTTATTGGTTGTTATTCATGTGACATTTTACTGTTAATTAATAAAAATGTAAAGTTGTTCTGTTTATTTTATTGTTTTGTGAGAGGGAGCGTGTTTGCACTCTCATTTATTGAAATTAACTAAGTTGGTATCTAATTTATTGAAATATGAATACCAGGGTGATAGAACAGAATAGAATAATCTTTATTTAACTACGTTTTCTACATCTAGAAACAGAAAAATAAGCTGTAAGGTTCTAAAACTAACAGTGCTTCACAATTTACGGAGAACAAATATACTAGAGGATAGTTTACCTTTTAGTTTGTTAACACGCGGTTTCCAGTTGAGTTTAGCAATCCATTGCGATACTTCATATTTCAGCTGTTTTTCCATAAGTAACTCAAGTTGTTAGTTGAAAACGTTTAAGACCTCCCTCCTTACTTGGTGAAATAATTCCATTTGCGGAGGAAGCAAAGTATCTGGGTGTAGTACTGGATAAGTACTACAACAAACAAATATATTGGCTGTATGTGACGGTCATACGACCCATGATCGCATACGGCTCCATAGTTTGGTGGTCCAAAGGACTACAACAAAGGACCAAAATCAAATTCTCTGGTTTACAGAGACAAGCCTGCCTGGCCATAACTGGAGCAATTAGCTCCACACCATCAGCAGCTCTGGAAATCCTACTGGACCTACCTCCTCTTCATATATATTTGGAGAGAGGCCAGATGGGCAACATACAGATTAAAGCAGGCAGCTTTTAACATGCCGCAGTCTGACACCATGGAGCGCAATAGGCTGCTGGATGACATGGAAAGTCACAGTATCCTGGAGATGATTTCAGATGACATGCCTGCAAAGACCAACCTTGAACTGCCCTTTCATATTCTCTTCCCAGGAAGAGATGAATGGGATCCGAATAAGGCTGACCTATTAAGGGCAGATAGTTGTTGGTTTACAGACGGATCCAAAACACCCATGGGAGTTGGAGCCGGAGTATATAGTTGCAACCCAACGGTGAAAATATCCTCATCCCTTGGCAGTTACGCAACTATATTTCAGGCAGAAATTTATGCCATCGAATTGTGTGTACAGAGGCTGGAATAAAGGCAACTTACACGCAAATCGATAAAAATCTTCTCAGACAGCCAAGCAGCTCTTAAAGCTCTTGGTTCCTACCGTTGCAACTCAAAAACGGTATGGAGCTGCCAGCAGGCACTTGCTCAATTGAGCAGAAAAAATAGAGTAACTCTGGTCTGGGTCCCAGGCCATTCTGGCCATGAAGGGAATGAGGCAGCCGACTCTCTTAGCTAGGGAGGGCGCTGCTTCTGAATTTGTCGGACCAGAACCGGTGCTTGGCATATCCTCGAGTACTGCCAAAGCAACGCTCTTGACCCGGGCTGAGGAGCAAATCCTCCAGTACTGGCAGGAACTACCACGATTAGTTCATTCGAAGGCGTTTATAATAAACCCTTCAAAAACAAGAACTAAAAAACTTCTAGAGTTAAGCAGGTTTCACATACGAACTCTAATTGGCCTATACACGGGTCACTGCGGTTTAAAATATCATCTAAGCAAATTCGGCCTAGCAGATGATGCTGAGTGCCGCCTATGCTTAGAAGATGATGAAACGGCAGAACACATATTGTGCACCTGCCCCGCTGGGGAAAGGATCAGATACTCATTATTTGGCAAAGGACAACTTCTGCCAGAGGATCTGAACAAATTCTCACCCAATAAGGTGATCAGCTACATTAAGAAGCTGGACCTGTTGGGTGAAATATAAGTAGGTGTGAGCCACAATAGACCACATGGTCGCGGTGGAGGGTCTGGTTTCCGGCCCACTCACTTTTGAACCTAACCTAACCTAGTTGAAAACGTAATTCTGTGTTTTATCACGATTTAATTTCAATCCGTTATTAGGAAACCACTTTTCCGCCTTATAATTTTGTATGTTCAGATATGTTTGGTCTGGTTTTCTTTTCTGATTTTCAAGTAGTTTTTCTTACAATGTGTGTATCCTGCCATTGAAAAACACTAATCTGGACTCTTAGTAACTGCGCTCAAATCATTAATTAAAAAAAAACTTAAAAACAATTGAACTATTCTTTATTTAATGTAAATTATATATCCTGTTTAAAAAATATGCATGTAAAACTATTATAAACCTAATTAAAACGAAAACAATGACCCTGTCATGAAACATGATAATACAAAGCTATTATAGAACATCTATGTTGATCTACCGCAACAGTAACATACATATTACATAATATTTTGTATTGTTATTCTATAATATGGATAAATACCTGATAGATATGATTACTTGATAGACAAAAGTTTCAGCTAAATCAACTTTAAACTGCGAACATATTAAAGCAGCCAACTATTTCCAGTTAATCAATAGTTACCCAGTATTGGCATATATTTCTAACTGTTTAAATCGTTTGTGTTGCAAATTATCCAAAAATGATGCAACTCTAGTACTCCTCTTGCAATTCATATCTTGTTTCAGCTCATATTTTTTTAAATCAATATAACATCGTTGATACTTAAAAACACAAGCTAGTAAGTGCCATATACAAAATTCTGGCCACAAAACGTCAGTAAAACAAATTTCGGTGTTTGAACTTTGCCAAAGTAGATAATCACTGAGCCTAACTTCACCGGAAGTCCGTATTAGTACATCAGGGTTAGGACTTTGGTTGGTGTACAAGCACTGTGATATTAAATCTTCGTTAATATCTTCAATGTTTATTTCATTTTTATCCACTCCCTCCACAACTTCTTTTATACTGTTGGCGATTTCATCTGTAGAGGTATAAGAAAAGGCGACATTTAACACTGCTTTGTTGTTGTCTTTGGTAAGTATCATTGCCTCTGCTATAAGTTTCCTAATGTCAACAGGTAGTAAAGACAAGTTACCTATTACTCTAATACAAACACCTTCTTTTATTAATTTGTCTTTTTCTTCCAACAATTTCTGAAACTTTTCTCTAGCTAACTGCATTAATGTATCTACCTAAAAATAAATATTTAGTAATATGGCAATACTCCCAAGTAAGCATTCACCTCGTCTTTACTGCGCTTGTAATTTTCTATACTGAAAGCATAAACAGTCACTTCCTTTATCCCCAATTCTTTGCACCACTGTAAACAATCAGCCAGTTTTTCAAAGCCTTTAGAGTGTCCTTCAGACTTTTCTACTTTTGTCTTTTTTGCATACCGTCGGTTTCCATCCATAATGAAAGCTATGTGTTTGGGGATGGGACCACATTTTAATATATTTATACAAAATCTCTGGAAAACTGTTAAAGGATTTTCTACAATCCACGACATCTTCAAACTAAGTAACTACTAACACTAAAAAATTCCTAAAACCTTTAAAATATAATTGAAAAATGTTAAAAATTAGCATAACCTTATATTTTCTGACAACTTAGAACGAGTGAATCAGCTGTCTGTCATCTGTCATTCAATGACAGCATGGCAGCTTTCGTTTCATTAAAAAAATTGTATCAAATCCGGATAGCTTAAAACAACTTCCATTTACTTGCACTCAATACTCAATGCTAATGAGGCTGGCTCAGTGATGGGTTTTTAGCCGCTAATTATATATTTAGCCAATGCTAATTATATAATTAGCATTTAGCCGGCTAAAAATATTATAATTAGCAGTTAGCTAATCTCATCATTTAATTAAGTGCATCAAAAATAAAAATTATCGTACAAATTAAAAAATAAAAATATAAAAACAAACTAAATTAAATTAAAAAATAAATAAAAGTTCCAATATATCTCCCTATGAGGCCATTTTCTCCACTGGCACTATAATAATTAACCTGCTAATTTTGAAAGGATTTTTAGCCGACGGATAATTATCGATAATTATCCGCCTAATTATAAATGGATAATTATCCGGCACATCACTGCTAGCTCCATCCTAAACTATAGGCGTTGCGTACTGAATGGAAAACATAAGGAATAAGGAAATCAAAAAATCAAAAATGTTGTTTGACATACCAGAGGTAGGAAATCGATTAGGTTAGAAATAATATCTGTCGACAACTAATTATAAGGGATGGCTGTGAAATAATGGACCTGTTACCTGTTATTTAAGTAACAGGCATAAGCTGACAAGGATTCGTTGGAATTGACAATTGACCTTACTAATCAAAAATTGTATCAGGTATCAAGTGAAATAGTGAAATGATTATGATATAATGTTTGCATCGTGTTAACAGTCTAAAAGATTATGGGTGCGTTTCGAATCGCGCATTATGCACATTTTGCTTCCTACGTTCGTTCCAATTCACGCATTCTGCACGTCGTAGCATCCATAGCTCCTCCTACTTTTGACTTCGTAGCACGCAAGAGCTGCATCATGTACGAGGTGATGCGTTTATGCATTGCGGGCAACTTAACCTCATTTTTTAAACTTTTGGAGGGAAGGGAACTGATTCTGTGGTGTGGGGTTGCTAGTTTCAATCAATTCGTTTGCAAGAACAAGAATGCCCGAAATTTTGCTGGTTTCTCCATCACGAATTTAAATAAATTATAAATTGTTCACAAAAATGACTGTCAAAGTATCAAAAGCCGTTCCAAAATGCATGAGCGCATCACACGCATCTGCTAAACGGAACGCTTTTATGTGTCACTGCAGCAGATGCGTTTGATGTACGATTTGGAACGCACTCTATATCTTACTGGATGTATACCAATTTAGCTAATCTCTTTAATTTGTGGGATACAAACCATGGTAGGTATTGCTAATCTCTTTCTATCAATTTTTACAAGTACTGACTTAAAATATGAACATTAATATACACTACACCATACACCAGACAATTTTCTGTGCACTGTATGTATCTCACATATTTCTATGTATCTGCAGTGGAGCTGTTATATTGTATCATGGTTATCTGTGGTACTATGGTGAAAACAAAAACAAGCATAGCCAACATAAAAAGTTACTTTACTTAATAATTAATAATTTTTAATCATTAATTATGGCTTTCACTGTCTTTTACTTACATTTGACCTTTTCAAATAATCAATAACACATACTTTCTTGAAATATTTGTTAATTGTTACAAGAAAACAGCACAGCATAATACATTCATTTATGTACCGTAATACTGAATTATTTACCTAATGTTGGTGGTAGTGTTCTGTGTTGGTAGTTATGTAAACATAAACAATTTTAAACCAAATTTGTTGTCATGCATTTCCTCAATAAATTATGCAGTATAGGTAGGATTGGAATTAATTGTTATCTGTAAAAATTTCTCGATGAAAAATAACGAAAAATATGCATACCACGACTTTGCAGGGCGTTTTCCCAGAACCAAGTAAGTTTGTTAAGTATATATTGAAATCCTGTTTATTCCATGTTAATTGATTTTAGAACCTATTTACAGAAGAAATTTCATTAAGGAAAATGTCAAATCCATCAAACAAATGCAAGGGCTGCTACAAGAGGCAGGAGTCATCCAACGTAAACAGCCTAATAAGGAAGACAAATTCAAAAGTGTTCCTTCTATAAGACATTCTAGGGACAACTCGCCAAGTGTAGGTACATCGTCTTACGAGAGATTGCGGCTGGACAGAAGTGTGAAAAGGTCCACTTTGAGGCCTAAGCAGGAACGGACTAAGGAAAGAACGGAAATTATGGGGCACCGTAATACTAAATTCGTTCATCGCGCGATGCAAACAGAACGTTCAGACGATGTGTCAAAGCTTTATGAAAGTGGAATTATTAAATATGCTAGCCTTAGTGTTGATAGGTCAAAACCGAGCCCCAAGCAGTCACCTAAAAAAACGACGAAAGGAGATGGAGATGCTTTATTGGAGGAGGGTATGCAAAATTTAGGTAAGTGGGTTTGTCTGTGATAAATATAATTAAATAGATAAAAGGAACATTTTCCTACATAAAATAACAAGTAATAATTACGTAATTTTTATTTTGTGCATTGCTTGTCTTGCAAAAACAGAAAAACCGACTATCATGAAAAGACCAAGTAATTAGACAAATTGTTTTCTCATGTCAGTTTGTTTTTGCAAGTAAATAAACCTGTCAAAATTATGTTACATGCTGACTTTATTTGGAAAAGTGGCTGACTGAACATTTAATCCAAAATTTGAAGTTATTGGCACCAACTGTGAGTTTTATAAAGTTGGAAAATCATTAAAACAAATGGAAATAAATATCGTTAAAATAATACTTATATCGTTTTAACACAAAGACTTATAAGCCATTATATTTTAAGTCATTTAAACAGTCATGAATATTTTTATTTAGTAATTTATTTCAATTAATTTATCATTAATATGCCAATTCATTTGTGTCCATATTTTATAAATTTGGTGTTTAAGAACTACATAAATTTCATTCTAAATTCCTTTAGAAATGACTTCTGGTACTGGAGAAACTGTTACATGAATGAATTATAATTATTAATTTTATAGTTACTTAAATGTCGTTTAAATTTTAAGAATATTATTTTCGCTAGTACTTAGACAATGGAAGTTAATTATTGTCCGTCTCATACCGATATTTGGTCAGGGTTATTTTTAATAGAACTGTATTTGTAAATATTAGGAATATTCACTATCCTACTCATTTTATACATCTGTGTACAAAATTGTATTAAACTTGCATTAGAACACAAATATTAACTGTTGTAAATTTTTCATGCTTCACAATTTTCTGAACAGTATCTAATATCTATCTGAAAAGTATCTCTTTCGTTAGAGGGAAACACATTATCTCTTTCTCTAGAGGGAAACCGCATTTGGCTAGTGAAGTGACCATTCTACAATTTTTGCAGTTAAATGCAGACTTGGGTATACCATATTCTCGGCAAATTTCTGTTAATTTTGGACCTGATTTGATTTCATCCAATGCTTTCTTCAACATTTCTTTGAAATAGTTTCAAAAAGTGTTGTTAGTTTTATTATTGTTCATTTACTATATAGAAAAATGAGGAAAGTCATGTTAGATGCTTTCTTGACGAATTTTTGAACGCAACTGATTGTTTAGAAAAATAGCAGAAAGAGATTTATATTTTCGTCTTTGTCTTATAAATAGAGTATTTGCACGAGGTTTCTTTAGGAAAAGATCGATAGTTTTCAAGTTATTTTCGTTTTAAAATAGATTGTTCGACCATTGGAGATGTCCGGCTTACTGGCGAAGTCGCCCCTATTTAACACATGTGTTTTTCAGATTTAGAGGGAAAAGACTTTGTTAAAGAAAATATGTCGAATATAAAGCCAAAAACGGTGAAGCAAATTTTGAATAAAGTGCCTGCTCAGGCGCCTCCAACTTACCAGAGGGGTGTCGTCCCCAAATACTTGAGGGACAGGAAAGAAGAGGATTCCAAACAAGTGGAGGAAGAGCCTTGCCCCTCTGGCCACGTTTTATTACCGGAAGAAGAAAGGAAAGAAACGCTGAGAGTCTTACGACAAAGTAAGTTACAATTTTTAATAAAGAAACTTCCACATTTACTGATAATTTCAAATAATCAGTTCAGAACATTTTTTATTCTTGATTGGGTATCAAAGTTTTAGAAATACATGAGCCTATTAGAACTTTCGGCATATATATTTTTGGAAAAATCTATTGACTGAAATCGTCAATGATTTAGTTGAACAATACCACTTTGCGCCCTAGTGATCGAAGGACTCAAGTCCTTACACGAGGACATTTAAGTGGTCCATGACAGTCAACTTCCCATTGCCTAATGGGGAGGTCAAATGTTGTGAACTTCTAATAGTCAACAGTGTCTTAATTTCCAACAAAATCATGGTTGAGTTCCATCAAAAAGTATCATTTGTATATCAAATCTTTAATTATTTTAAATTTTTATAGTTTGCGCAGCCTAATTAAAAAGAATCGATAAAGCCAAATAATTTGCCCTTTATTTGCAGGTTATGCAGATCGAATTCAGGAGTTGAATTCATTACCCGTGCGTAGTGACACCTTACGAGTGAAGAGACGTAAAATGGAAATAGAGGAAGAACTGAAAAGGATTGACGGAGGAATAAAAGTATTCCAGAGGCCTAAAGTATACGTTAAAATTAACGCGTGAAAAAACAGTGATTGTGACAAAATAATTTGTAAATATTTTATGATAACTTAATTATTTATTTGTACAAAATTTTAGTATTAAATTGTCTGTGTTAAAAGAATATCAAAAGCTTTGTTTCTATTCCAGTGTTTAAAAAAAATAAATGCTCAAGTGTCTGGTTTATGGAGTTCCTTACAAAAGGTGACCTTGTTGGTCCTTAAATTGGGTTCTTCTTCTTGATACCATTTGTCTATGTCAAATTCAGGGAAAAATATGCGGATTTCTCGTCTAGCAGATTCCTCAGAGTCTGAAAAAATGTATCAGAACTTCTAATAAATAGAATCCACTCCTTATTGCACAAAGTAACTAATTCTCAAATGCCTAAAAGACCTCTGACCATAATTCTATATTAAACAATTAACAATGTACCTACGAATGCCGTTACGTACCAGAACCATGAGTAGCATTTCTTGTATCAGACAAACCAAATCTCCCCCTAATAGTATCTGGCGCTTCAAACTGTGCCTTGTAAGCTTTCGTGGGCCCCATTAAAGTCCTCCAATCTTTTATGGCATCCTCCTTAGCTAAAATTAACAGATCTGATGGTCCACTACAAGAAAATATTTATTATAGACTATGATTAGACAATAGATACATTTACCTTGTCATAAAAGTTACTAATCTATTAAAGAAAAATTTATTTCGGTGTTCCGCATAAAATTCTTCTGCTTCATTCATTGTAATGATTTTTCTTTTGGATTTTACTATTCTAAAGTTTGAGGTTAGAATTATATCTTGGATTTCTCTAAGAGCAATAGGATGTTTGGTAATGTGCGGCTTTAAAATTCCAAAGGTAAGTTGTAAAATTTTCATTGTTCATTCATTTCATTTTTATAATTTGGTTTTGTGTTGCTGAATCGGATTTTTGCATATAATCACAAAATTTCAGAATCAGAATCATGGATAAATAGTAAATAGTTATGTTATGATTTGATAGAGGGCGAGAGCAACACATGGCAAATATAGGACATGGCAAATTAGAAATGACATGGAGAAAACTGTGCTAGGAATCCATCGAGTTACATTAGTTTTGATACTATGTGATAGATGGCTCTGATCAAATTAGCTATCGCACTTTCATTCACAGTGAATGAAAGCTCGCATTCGCAATCGCAACTGCTAACCAAAATTCGCTACTTAGCTCATCTCTGCAAATTACATTACCAAATACGAGGTTTTAATTCTATAGAAAAACATTGGCGACGCGAGCACTACTGCCATCTATAGGTGGACTGGTCGTATTAACAATATTCCACACGGCAAATAACAAATGAGATGCAGAAAACTGTGCTAGGAACTCATCGAGTTACATTAGTTTTGATAATGTACCATAGATAACTCTGATCAAAATAGCATTCGCAGTTTATATTCATAGTGAATGAAAGCTCGTATTCGCAATCGCAACTACTAACGAAAATTCGTGCCTTGGCTCATCTCTACTAATTACAAATAAGAAGTCGTAATTCCATGGAAAATAATTGGCGACGCGAGCATTACCGTCATCTATAGTTCGACTGGTTGAATTAACAATATTCATCATGGCAAATAAGCAGTGAGATGCAGAAAACTGTGCTAGGAACCCATCGAGTTACATTAGTTTTGATACTATGCGATAGATGACTAATCAAAATAGCTAGGTATCGCAGTTTATATTTGCAGTGCATGAAAGCTCGCATTCGCAATCGCAACTGCTAACGAAATAATAATTAATAATAATAATAATAATAAAATAAAACACTAAGAAAGTACCTAATTGTACAGTTCAGACAAAAACAAAACCCAAACCCTTCGACAAAACGTTAACTGTAAATCATTATATTTTCTATGCTGTAAATTTATATTACACTTCGTCATTAGCAGTTATTAAATCTCTTTGGTCATTAATCGCAACAGAATAAACAAGAATAATTCTGACATAAATGTTATTTCAATAAGCACCTGTCACAACTAACATATGTTTCAACTGTACATCATAGATATTTCAAACAAATGTCATAAGAAGGATTATCTTTAGTTGTTTTTCGGTTTGTATCAATATCTATCAAGATGTCTATCTTTTCAAAAGCACCTCATTCAACCAGTTCAAAAAAGATGAACATGTAACAGGTAAAATCAATTTTAAATTGTTCTTTTCCAAAAGCACGTGTATTCCAGGAAGAAAATCTACGACGAGGAAGATGATGACAACATAGTCTTCTCCATCCGCGAAGAAATAATCAACAACGCTCTAGACGTCATTGATAAAGTCGACCGAGAGAAGGACGCCTTGAAATTAGCAGCAGAATGCGCAATTGCTGCTTTGAAAAAAGTGGTAGCTCTCCATTTCTACTACCATACAGAAACTCCCGTCTTGACACAGCCCACCTGGAAGTCTGACGTACCTATTCCACCTTCCCCTCTTGATACTTGGGCTTCCAAGAAGGTGCATATAAAGCCAAAACCCGATGCCGAAGTTCCGGTACAGCAACAAACAGTGGAGGAAAAGGACTGCCAATGCGATCTCGGGGTGGAGTGTTTATGCTTTATGGATAGCTTAGGAAGGATTTCAACACCGCTGAAAAATATGGATGTTAAGGATAAGCCCAAAAGACAACGGAGACCTAGAAGGTCGACTCGTTCTGCCTCTAGAGCAAGTTCCGAGATTGCAGATAGAAAGAATATTGAAGAAGATAGTGAGGTAATTAAAACTTATTCATATCGCCAACATTGAACGTCGGTTACTTTTCTTCCCTTCCTAAAAACAATTATGATATATTTCTAGATTGTTTTAATACCACAGGAATAATAAATAACCAGACAGTTTTCTCCCTATTACTCGCTCTATTCCTTCCCGTAACCTTGATGCTCGGTTAACCTGAGATTCTATCCTGAAACGATGCCAAACGTAGGGCAACGGCGCCAAAAACCTGGTGGTTAAATCTCCATAAAAGCAAATCTTGCAAAATGACCATTTTCCCCCCTCCACTTTCCTTTTGGAGACAGACCACGCCCCCCCAGCCAAACAGATGCGTGACTATAAAACACGCGACGCGTGACCATAAACACGTGATGCGTGACCATAAAAACGTGACGTGTGACCATAAACACGTGATGCGTGACCATAAAAACGTGACGTGTGACCATAAAACACGTGACGCAGTGTAAACAAACTTTTGTTTGTTATTGGTTGACAACACTGACGTAGTTTTCCACATAACACTATACTGCACTCAACGCGCGTTTCGCCAACCAAGTGGGCATCATCTGGAGATGAACTAGGTCAGTGTTGTCTTCACACCAAAGGTTCCAACCCCTTTCGGGATATGATTGTTTGGTTTGGTAAACTCGCCCTGCGAGTTTTGCTTTATTTATATAGACAATAATTTTTAGTTTCCTCTCTTGGGTCATTGAGTTTATAAACTAGTCAAAGCTTGGGTGAAACACTTGAATCTTTGTATGTGTTACAATAAACTAAGTTGAATATTTCGTATAGTTTTCATAACATATCCTCCACCGGGTGTATCTGAAGTGCACTGATTACTGAACTTTTCTAGAACTATTGGTGCGTCACGTCAGTGACATTTTTAGTGTGGTAATTTCGGAATTATTACTTTTGTGTAGATATTTTAATATTTTAAATACATTTTTTTGAGTTTTCGTTATTGTTTATTTATTGTCATACTGTATTATCGTTAATTATATTTATTCGAAAAGTATGTAATAGTTTTTAGAAGTAACTGCCACCTTAGTTCCATGTTCCAATGGAAATATTATGATCCATGATTTAGAAACTTCACACAGTGGGAAAAGAGTTTCAAAAAAGGTGGCAAAAATATTTACAGACTCAGTTATGAATTTTGTTTCGAACTTTATCTTCAAACGGTATATTTAAATTATTATTTATGGATACTATGCGAAATAGCTTCGATAGTGGCATTAATTTAATTACACCGCATTGTAGACTGTTACTTTTCAGAAACTAGCACCTTCTCCGTCGCTACGCTCAGAAGAAGTGATCACAAAGTCACAGGCTAAGCTTAAAAAGCAAAAAACCCAAGAAAGTTTTAAGTTACCGAACATTGTGAGTACGACGCAGTCAGGGAGACGATCAGAATCGAAAATGTTAGAGATAGAGCTGCCACCTATAAGGTAAGTTTAGGATTAATCTGCACCTGCAGGGGTGCGTTCTGATATAGACGATAGACGCATCCGGATGTTACCCAACTCGGAGAGTATATGGTAAAAGTTACCAGGGTACTTATTCTTGACAGGAAGTTGAGTGAGGGAGCTACTCCCTAAGGGAGGTAAAATGTTCCCCTACCCAAGAGAAGATGACTATCCCTGGGTTTTCTAACCTACAATTTGTGTTGAAACTTGTAATGGTGCTTTTCCTTAAAAATTGTTTTTAATATTAGATTTAAAACAAAAAAAGATGAATGTTGAAGACTACAACCAGTTTATATTCAACGATGTTACAGTGTAAGATGTGGAAGATGATCATGACCAAATGGACATCCCTCGGGATGTCCTGGAACAAAGGAATCTTTTTCAACTAATCGACGCACAAATTCGTTAGACTCTTTAGAGTTACAAAAACTTATGCCAGGATATTGTTGGTGTGGTTACACATTTTGTTGAAGTACCTACAAGGCAGTCAGCCTTAACCATAACTACAAAGGTGAATGCACTACCTTACTATTAGTTAAAGCAGCAGGGGGTTATAGGTTTTCAAATTTGTGATTTAGGTTGACCTTATAATATATAAACTTGATTTTACTCAAAGCAGACATGTATATAGAATATTGTCCCCATAATAAAGGTTTTCTTTTTTTTTTTGTCAAAGGCTGTTTCAATAATTGAAAATCAAAAAAAAGGTCCGCTATTTGTTCTGAGCAATATTTTTATTTAATTTTTTAATTGGTGTACATTTTTAGGTCCTAGCTACTTTACGTTTTTTCGCTTCAGTAGTGGTATTACATACTAGTGTCTTATAGTCAGGACATAAGTTAAGCCGATTTGTTTAAGCTCATTAAGATTCGCCTTATACATTAGGCTTAAACATAGTCTGTAATTTTGGTATTCTTGCCTATACCTATACAACTACATAATACCAAAATCCCCCAAAAACTTAAACATCCAGAATGAAATTAGTAGCGGACGAATTTATGTCGCAAATCGTGAGTTCTAGCCGTCTAGAAAAAGTACATAATACCCAAGGATTTTTAACTTATATAGGATTGCTCGATCCATAGAATTTATAAGCCGTATCACGTGATTGGGTCTTGCGGCTACGTCATCGGATTGATATACAAAATATATGAGTTAGATAGTGACAGTGATTTGTCAACGCGTCATAGATAAGGAATCGTACAATACAGAGAGAGAGAGAGAGAGCATCCGGGTCTTGTAGTGACGTCACTAAAACGGACAACATTGAGGAATAGGGATCGAGCAATCCTATATAAGTTAAAAATCCTTGCATAATACCATGATACATATCATGCATAATACCACTGTTGGTAGTTATTAGGAGGTCACTGGATCAAATAGCTTTATTGCCATAAGTCAAACATTTGAGGTTAATTTAGTCTGTCAAAATTTGCTGCGTTTTAATTGGTTAAACAAATTGGCAACAGTGTTCCCAGGGACTCGATTCTCGCTTACGTTCCCCATCTCTCAAGAATACGTATATTTTCTCTCGGGGACCGCAACCGAGGGAAGAATCCCCGGGATACTCCCGAGGATACTCCCATCTCTCAGTTTCAAGAATAGAGTCCCAGATGTTTTGGAAACTGTCCTAATTATTCTTTGTCAATAGACACATTGGCTACTAAATTTCTGACGTGCAACATAAAAATCCCTAAATTGCAGTCGACCAGTACAGTTTTTGATTAAAATGTAGATTCATAAAAAAGAAACAGGTATTACAAAAATATTTAAAAACAAAAAAGGGTGCTATTCAACTTCTTTGGCCCACATATTGTAATATTTCACCCATATAAACCTACATAATCCGCGCACTTCACAAAGCCGTCACATTGTCGCCGTTTTGACTCTGTGCCAGCAAAGGAACACTGTTTGAATTTATTTTAAAACATGACACCGTGGGCAAATCCATTTTATACAGCTGCAGATCAGCTGTGAACGATGTTTTACTCTTTGTGCGGTGCATTTTCGTTTTGCATTTCTTCCAGTGCCAGGAGGCGGTGGAATAAGTGAATGATTTATTTCTAGACTATTAGCGAAAACAGTATTTACCACAGGGGAGTTATGAAAATCGCCATTTGCATAGAAAAATATCGGAACATGCCCTATGTCCAATATTGTAGGATAATATAAACCCTGCCTCTCTTATTTGGTAAAACTAACTTGTTTGTCTCTAAGTTATGTATTATTATCATTTATGTAAGCAAATCGGTTACACAACGGATGCGGAAATGTTTCGAACAACAACCGAGACACTACAGATGGCATTTTTTAACAAACTGAACTGACGCGAAATGCAAATATGGATGTGAAGTTAGATAAGATATAAGAGTTCTCTATTTCAGTTATTTTATACAGAAATTTTGCCTTTTCGAGCTGTTTGTTAAGTTGGAAAAACACTGACAGTTATCATTTTAATTTTGAAAAAATTGATGCAGATGCGTAGCCCAGTTTTATTTAAATAGAACACTCGGTATATTATTGTATAGCAGTGAAGTCCACAATTCTGCGATCTTTCGATCGGTATAAATACACGTAAATTTAATGGTTTAAAATTATTTCAATTTGCTGCTAAAATGATCTGGTGACTGAATTTGTCATTATTAATTACATCGTATTAAAATTTCATACTGAGTGGCTTTATTGACAGGTCCTTTTTTAAATATTGGATATTATTTCAGGTATGAACTAATTCTTGTATTACATATTTGATTTGCAAGATAAATAGCTTTGATAATAATCATTATTAAAATTAAATACAGTGTTTTCCCCAAAATACCCAATTTTTTTAAAAATCGCTCGAATCCGTCAATTTTCTTCTATTCTACAGGGTGACCCATTAAGAATGGAAAAACTCGCGTATTAAATTTGTTTATGGACCGATTTGAACCGGATTTTTTTCAAAAGATAGATCTCCAAAAGCTTTATGTTAATGCAAAATTTGAAGACGAAATTTTGATTTTCAAGAGCTACTACGAATATTTTTTTAAGTGAAAAGTAGCAAAATTTTGTGAGCGATTTTTTTATAAAAAATCTGACTACACCACTGGATTTAGGAGCCCCTCGAATGCATTTGTACCAATTTTTGCGAAAAAAAGTTTGTTCCTAAAAAAGTTATGACAATATCGGCATCACCAGTGTTTGCCTTTGTCGGTGAACCTATTCTTTTATAAAAATGGAATATAACCCAAAGAGAAACAAAATTAAACAACTTAAACACTGGTCTAATTATTAATAAGAACCATAAAATCCAGTATACACAAAATAACCAACAATTACTCTAATATAAACAACAATTGATAGGTGAGTTCGTCAAATTATTATTATTTCGAGGTTATTATGCCAAAACTTATAATATTACCTTCTTAGATAAAAAAATAACTACAGTATAATTTTTTATTTAAAAAGTGTGAATAAATTTGACAGACTCCTTTTTCATTTTTAAAAATGTAATTTTCTAATCATTACTTTTTTATCAATTGTTGTTTATATTATGGTAATTGTTGGTTATTTTGTGTATACTGGTTTTTATGGTTCTTATTAATAATTACACCAGGTGTTTATGTTGTTTAATTTTGTTTCTCTTTGAGTTCTATTCGATTTTTATAAAGGAATAGGTTCACCGACAAAGGCAAACACTGGTGATGCCGATACTGTCATAACTTTTTTAGGAACAAACTTTTTTTCGCAAAAATTGGTACAAATGCATTCGAGTGGCTCCTACATCCAGTGGTGCAGTCAGATTTTTTATAAAAAAATCGCTAACACAAAATTTCGTCTTCAAATTCTGCATCAACATAGAGCTTTTGGAGATCTATCTTTTAAAAAAAATCCGGTTTACATCGGTCCATAAACAAATTTTGTACGCGAGTGTTTCCATTCTTAATGGGTCACCCTGTATATTTAAGTTTTTATAGGGTGACTCAATGAAGCTACGTCCGTCGATATACATTTTAATATTTTAAACGGGATACCCTCTACTGTTTTACATATTTAGAAAACAATCTTTTACGAATACGGTCATATATGGTTTTATGGGTCTATCTCTAATAACAAGGGAGATATGCCCAAAAAACTGGGCCATAAGAGCGATTGTATTATTTTTAGTATCAAATTCTAGAATATCTTCTAACTACTGTGGTTCATACTATGGTTTAAACCGGGCTAAATATAAAATTAGTAAATGTGTGAGTTTTTTCCAACATGTGGGCTTTAATTCAACACGTTGTTAGACACATGAAAACATTTGAGGTATGACATTTCTCGACTTCATCAATCTCCTATTTTTAGTTCGATAAGAATAGCACCTACCACAATGCAGGATTATGGAATTCTAAGTAACACTAAAAATGATAATTATTGTATTTCCTATTTTCCTAAACTCATTATTAGATTAGTCGATTCCTAGTTCCTTTGATGTTCAAACGTCAGTGACCTTAAAAAATATAAATAAGCATGTCAGTATTATCATTTTAAAATTATACAGGGTGTTCTATTTAAAATATTAAAGTTTATATCGATGTAGCTTCATTGAGTCGCCCTGTGAAAAATTTCATATACAGTGAGGACATAAAGTCCTTCCCCCCCCCCCCCTCTAACTTTTGAGCTACTGGGTAGATTGTGATGAAATTTGGAAAGATAATATATGACTAAATTCTGCATTATTTGACACATCAATGAGAGCTCTGAATGTCAAACTGACAGCTGGGCGCGCAATAGGAACATTTTTTTAAATGGAAATGGGGGTTTAGTGGGGACTCATTTTGAAGCTATTTTTATGCTCAAAACATCCCCCAAATTTGAAAACATTTGGTTCAGTAATTTCCAAATAAATACCAGTAATATCAGTATAACATAATCTTTTTACCACATAATCTTTATAATAGAACTTACCCATGGAACATTTATTTGTCAGGAGGTTCATGGTGGTCATTTTCAACATCTTTTGAAGTAACACGTGTTTTCTAAATTTGTTTTTGCCTCTAAGTTTAATTTAAATTATTTAATATTTTTTTAATTTAGGTTATTTTAGGTTAGGGATGGTTCATTGTTATTTGTTTACTTTTAATTTTTGATTTGCTTTGAATAATTTACAATAATTTATAATATGTATGCAAAAAATTATATAACAGAAATTGATATTACTGGTTTTTATTTGGAAATTACTGAACCAAATATTCTCAAAATTGGGGGATGTTTTGAGCATAAAAATAGCTTCAAAATGAGTTATTACTCGACCCGCATTTCCATTTAAAAAAATGTTCCTATTGCGCGCCCAGCTGTCACTTTGACATTCAGAACTGTCATTGATGTGTCAAAAAATGCAGAATTTAGTCATATATTATCGTTCCAAATTTCATCACAATCTACCCCCTGGTTCAAAAAATAGAGGGGGGGGGGATGGACTTTATGTCCTCACTGTATGTAAAACAAGTGTAAAAAGAAAAGAATATCGACGTGTCTGATCGATTTCCAAAATATTGAATTTATGCGAAACTTTATGAATCCGCTGTAGTTAAGGTAGTCTATTTGCGCCGACTTGCATACTAGAGATCAAGAATACTTAGTTTGTGTAGTAGTACACTGAATATACCTACAGAAACTTGTGAAATTAAATGGGGAAACTATTCTCTACCATTAAAATTAATGCCATCCTCAAGAGATGTCGCATCATCGGAAATTAGGACGAATTTTTCACAGCCAGAAACATTCGTGCCCAAATGCATGACGCAATCCATCTTGGTAAACATGTTTCGGATGTAACTAACGGCTTTTCCGAAGAGATGATTGTTTCTCTGCCGGCAAAGGCGACCGTGATTTCTGATTTATTAGATAATTTTCGAACGGCAAGACGGCGTGTGCCAAGGAACGAACGGCTTGACGTTTGTTGGTTTTCCGAGAAACCCGCAGCATTATGTGTTGATATTTATTTATAAGTTATAAGATTGGCAAGTGCATTGGTACAGTAAGACCGGCCGGCTTGGGGCATTGACTGCAGCGTTGCCACGTCTGTATAACTCTGAAGAAGTTTGAAGGATCCAATCAAAGTAAAACGAATACGAAACGACAAACACCCTGTAGGCACCTCGAGTTTTGTAATCAGTAAGCTGAATTTTAATCATGCCACATAAAAAAACATATAGGCTCAAACTTAGTGACAGTCAAAGTGAGAAGTGATACTTATTATGGCTACTTACAAAGGTGAACTTTGAGTAACCTTAGAACACTTAGTTGGCAAGGACCTAGGACTAGAGAACGAAAAGTAATATCTTTCTCTTTCTACCTTTATATAAGAGTAATTATGATGCATACCTCTTCATCCTTGTGGGCCTCATAGGACCAGAACCTTCTGCGGCATAGCGAAGCCATGCATTAAAACATCCATGGAAGAATGGACGAGAAACAAATCTCGAGAATGGTGGAGAAATCTGCCAAAACTGAGACAAGCAAAGCTATTCATCAAAGAACGGACGCCTAAATTCACAGCAGATCTGTTAGGCCAGAATAAAAAGGCCACCAGAATAATAGCGAGTCTACTGACAGGACACTGTAGACTAAATGAGCACAGGAATCTTATGGTACTGTCAGAAGAAGCAAATTGCAGATTCTGTCAAGAAGAAGAGGAAACCTCAGTACAGGTACTGTGTCAGTGCGAGGGCCTGACAAGACTGAGATTAGAAATATTTGGGGAAGGAAGACCAAGAGCCAAAGCTACATGGAGGAGCCTCTATCATGGCTGTGGAGTCTAATGCAAAGGAAAAAGCTGGACAGGATGTTCTAAATAGGTTGAGAGTGCCACAATATAGATCTTCTAGGTCGCGGTGGATTAGGCCAGGGAGCCGACTCCTATATAAATCTAATCTAATCTAAACTATTTTTGTGGTTGTAACCAGAATATTATGGAATTCCTGAGAAGAACCGTTACGTTTTCCGGATTTGATTCATATTGACAAATATAAAGGTCTAGCGGGTGTCGGTTATATTCCGAGATTTGCGTTTCTTTACCTTTAGTTGTACCTTTGGGTCTACTATCAGCTCTTTCAGTTTGTAATATGCTTTTCCGGGACACCCTGTATAAACAGGGTGTCCTGGAAAAGCATATTACAAACTGAAGGAGCTGATATAGGTATTTACCTATATAGAGTTTGAAGAATATTGCTGTGAAAATTCTAAAAAAATATTAAAACTAAGTAGGTACCTAGTTTTATTGAAGAAATATTAATTTGGCAACACTGTTTCACTGGCTTACCAGCGTGCACGTATCTGATTTACCCACGATGTGATATCGTGATATGATCCAAGTGGAAGGACACCCAACTGTGACGTCAACTACTGGCGGTGTTACAAAAAAACCACAGCAGCATTCTCATAATGTGTTAAACGTTTTTCTCAATTGTTTGTTTAACGCAAGTTTTAAAATATAATGGCAATGAGGTTTTATTACGGAAAAAACTTATAGCGAAACTATTTATTGTATGTATTAAAATCATTGAGGAAATATCATTTAATAATTATTGAGAAAAACAGCACAAGAATAAAAAATAAACAACCAGAAACATATCTCCCTATTGCGCCCGTAACCTCGATGCCCTGTTAACCTGAAATTCTATCCTGAAACGGCCATTGCCGTAGTTTAACATACTTGTGATGCCTGGGAGCAATATTCTAAAGCTCAAGATCTGGAGGAATCGGCTTTATTTTGCTACTCTAAAGCTTACGAAAATACCAATTAGGATTTATTTGTGTGCCTCAACTACCACAATTCTATAAGCTTTATATCGTTGCTTGCAGTTTTATTATAATTAAACTTTGAAAGTATTGTTTTACAAGACAAGGTTATTAAAAGTTTTGTAGACATTATCTGTAAACACGTTAAATTTGTACACTCAAGAAAACGTTTTCCTCAAAATTATTTAATAAAACTATTTGGGTGGAGTGAAACTATATTGTACACTTAAATATATAAACAGAAACTTTAGAACGACAAAAAATACAATACTTACAATTTGGAAAAATCATTAAATATTAGCAGTGTATTCTTCTTCAGTATTCATTATTTAAATAATTATATTTTAATGTAATGATAAGCTGTTTGACAAGTTTGAAGAGAGAGAGTTGTAAGTATAGATATATTGACAATGAAACCCACAAATATTAAAAAAATTGCTAAAAACCTTATGCTGATTCCTGTTCTGTTTAGATTTTATGTTAAGCGCTTGTAATACACCATTTAGAAAAAAAATCTGCTGTAGAAATGATCAAACTGAGGGACGAAGGTAATCTGTGAGGATCTGTGAGGACAGTTCAAACGATATTGAACTCCGAATTTCTACACAATAAAAAACTGTGGTTAATCGTATAGCGATTAATTATAGATTGTAATAGATTGTAAATAAAAAATTATATCGAGATGTCCGAATATGACCTCTTTAGGATCTTTAAAAAGATCCACACATGGCCACCCTTAAATAAAATACAGCAATTTTAACAACGCCATCTCTTTATTCGTGAAAATTTAGGCCCATGTACCAAAGTGTGTAATTTTTACATTATAAAGTAATATTACAACATTTTTTATTATGCTGTTATGATAAAATTATTTTGAAGGTCATCTACATAAAAATCCTATTTATTCTATTCCGTACATATTATAAATACCTAGTCGTTTATATGTATCAGTAATGTAACATTGCCAGGTAAAAATTTCGGCAACCTTGACTTGTCTATTTTTATGGATTCTAATTATAGGCATTTTTGTCATTCTACAGTTGCCAATTAATATACTGGGTGTTTCAGGTTCTAATCGCGAAATTTAACAGGCGATACGCCAACATCCATTGACCGTGGTCATGCCTAGGGATGGTTTGGGGCCGAGCGGGATTATCGCTCTTCACCATCCCCATCGCTGTAGGCCTGAACTGGCTCGTAGAGGTGGACCCCATCCTTCACCAACCCCGATCACGAAAAGTGATAGGTGTAAGCGATTCGTGGGGTCTCCTTCTGTGTTGGCTCTACCCTGCAGGCTGGGTAGGATCTTCTGGCGCTCTTCTGTCTTGTCTTCTTTCTTCGCCTGCATGTCTAACCCACCGGGGGTAGTCTGTCTCGGGTGGGGGCGGCATGTGCTGCTCTCGTCCAGGGTGGTGGTTTGAGGTAGGTCAGGAGTAGCTGTGTAGCCGGGAATGCACCTTTAAAGATGCTGGCTTCGAGGGGAGGTCTGAGGATCGTTTTTTAGTCGCTTCGTAGCCCTCTACGCTTGTTCCGGGTGAAATCTGAAACATAAGAAGATCTTACTCTCATCCTGGGTCCAGCAGTTGGAGTCTTGGCCGCTTGTGTATAGCGACCGCCTCGGGGTTCCCGGATTAGAAGGTAGCTGAGCGTCTCGGCACGCGCGAAGAACTTGACTCCGTGCCTCCTGATGACTTCTAGGACTGGGACGTAGCCGAGGCCGAGGTCCCGGAATTTCTTTTGACTGGCGCATCCACCAAATGTTACGACGTGAGCGCACACGGGGTTTCTCGAAGTAAAACACTCACTTTTATTACAAAGAACTATTTAATTAATTATAAAAGGTGGTTATTGGCTTGCAAGCATAATTAAATTCTATTTCAAGTTACTGGTGCCATAAACAAAGTAGTAAAGGTAAAAGAAATAATGATAAGGCGATGTATGTACTCAGAAACACATGTTTTCGATTTGTGCAGATAGCGCACTCTAAGGCCATTTAAAAACATTTCCCTACTAAAAAAAGTTGTAGATCACACCACATATGCCGCAAAATATGCTCTACAAGGTGATATAAGTTTCATCTGCTCCACAATATGTATTGCGTCACTCGATCGCGACATCGCTGTCTTTTGACCTTGAACGAAAATGCTAACTTGGTCCCCATATACAGGGTATTAGTTAAACATGCGGCAAAAATTCAAGAGGTTATTGCTTGGACTATTCTAAGGATATTTTATCCTTTGATGATTTTTGAACAAGCGCTTTGTTGCGAAGATATAGGGCGAAAAAAATTTTCAACAAATCCAATTTTAGTATTTTTTACATTATTAATGTAGGTGAAATAAAAGTATGACGTACTACACTGGACGTATCAAGTAAAAGACATGTAAGAAAAAGGAGTTGTTTTTTCTTACCAACATCCCGTGATACTTCGGAGTGATTATTTTGCATGTTTTTGTATGTTGTGTTTTTGCAGTTTGTATGTGTCGCATTTGTTAAGATTGATTGACGTTTGGCTAGTTGACGTGTAAACGGTTGTTAGTGAAATCCTCTATCATGGCTCGCTATACGAATGCCGAGATGGCTGACATGCATTTTATTTATGGACTTACTGATGGCAATGAATTAGAAGCTAGGCGACTCTACATTGAACGATTTCCTAACCACATCGCCCCCGATAGAAAAATCTTTCAAAGTATTCATCAACGTCTTCGAGAAACAGGAACATTGAAGCGAAGTGGAGGACAAGGAAGGCCAAGGACTGCAAGAACGGTAGACGTAGAAGAGAATGTGCTGGACATGATAGAAGAAGATCCAGGTACTTCTACGTGAAGAATTGCAAATACTTGGAATGTAAGTAATTGGACTGTTTGGAAAATTCTGAGGGGTAATTTGTTGTACCCATAACACATTCAACGCGTTCAGGCACTTCTTCCTGCGGATTTTGCTCCACGTATTGCATTTTCTCAATGGCTTTTGTACAGATTGGTTGAAATCCCTCAACTACTTACGCTGATTCTTTTTACCGATGAAGCCAGTTTCTCGCGAAATGCAATAAGGAATTTCCACAATAACCATGTGTGGGTTGACGAAAATCCACATGAGATTTGTGAAGATCAGTTTCAACATCAGTTCTCGTTGAACGTTTGGGTTGGAATTGTGGGTGACTGGCTAATTGGACCAGTATTTCCAGCAGAAAGACTTACCGGCGAAGTATAACGCATCTTTTTGGAACAAACGCTACCTCAGTTTTTGGAGGATGTACCATTGGCTACAAGACAGGCAATGTGGTGTATGCATGATGGTGCAGCACCTCATTTTAGTGTAGTTGCTCGAGAGTTTTTAACAGCAACGTACGGAGATCGCTGGATTGGCCATACCTCACGTATGGCCTGCTCGATCCCCGGACTAAAACCCCCTGGATTATTTCCTATGGGGCCATCTAAAGTCATTAGTTTATACTAGGCCAGTGGAAGATGTGGACGATTTAAGAGATCGGATAATTGCTGGGTGTAACTGAATAAGAAACGATCCTGGTGTTTTTGAAAGAGTTCGGGAGTCTATGAGGAGAAGATTGGATGGTTGCATCCGAGCTGGAGGTTGCCACTTTGAACAATTCTTGTAGGTTCAGAAATGTTACATGTAATTTTTAGTAATAAATTGTTATTTGTTGAAAATCTTTTTCGCCCTATATCTTCGCAACAAAGCGCTTTATCAAAAATCATCAAAGGATAAAATATCCTTAGAATAGTCCAAGGAATAACCTATTGAATTTTAGCCGCATGTTTAACTTACACCGTGTATAAATATAAACATTTCTAATGTCAGAACACTTGATTTAGAACGTCAAAGAATCATTTGCGAATGAAATTGATAATTATTAACAAGTGATTATTTTGACATGATATTTTGGTACGACACGAGGCAATTACTGCAGGTCATTCACTCTGCTCAACTAAGAAAAAAAACAGCATAGAACAAAAGCCCGGTGTTATATTAAATTATATTTATTTTAATAGATGACGGACCCGTCTATGATGTAAAAGTTTCTAGATTTGGCACTTGTGTTGCACAATAACGGCAGAGCACTGGTGAAAAACTAATAATAAAATACGGTTTCTAGGAACTCCCTTCATGTTAATTGCAGCGAGTGGTACCAGGCCGTCTGCTATTTCTATATGAACTTCTATTGCCAAAAAGATCTTGTGAAAATAAACTGTTCATTAGTCCAGAGTGATTTACTAAGGTCAAAATGCCAGCTCGTATTCAGGGTCAAAATAGCAACTCAATTTCAGCCGACAAAATGTAAATTATTTTAAACTATGTTACCGGTTTCTAAATGACTATAAAACACAAAAAAACTACAATATACGAGCATAGGATACATGGACGCAGGTTCTTACGTCAGATGTGAATAATTGTGCAGATTCAGTTTGAATTATTATAGGCGATTTTTGCTAATACGCCACCTACCGGTGGCACGCACAACTAACGCATGGGCCATTGGTTCAGATTTGCGTGTGTATTTCTATTGTGAATTTTGAAATTTCCGTTGCTATATTCGGTTAATTGCTCTGATTAGATATGAATCATTATTGTTGTGAGCCTCATTGTTCCTCTTGGACAAAGAAAAACCCCGAGGTCAGCTTCATACTTCTCCAAAAACGGGAAAATCTGGAGCTATCGTGGAAACTATAAGTTGGGCATTAAAGAGTTAAAGGAGACAAGTAGGTATGGATAAAGAAGCTAAAGAACGCAGAGTATATGAGTGTGCTCTTTACCTTCCTCTGAGAATGACTATTTCCATAAAGGTATGTATGCCGTAATGCCTAATAAAGAATTTGATATACAGGGTGTCCATTTATAAACTGACACATTTTAACTGCTTATAAGTCGAGAACGATAAATGATATCGATGTGCGGTTTTCACAGAACTTCATCAATTTTTTTAAAGTTTTTTTTGACAGTGTTGCCAAGTTTCAAAATTTACCTGAAATAGGAGGAAAAAAATTTATTACTTTCAAAGGCCGATTTGACAAAGAAATGTAATGGGACACCCTGTACTTTTTAATTTTACATGAAAGCCTGTTAACTTTCCTTTCCGAAAATGTATAAATTGTTTTTCATTGCAATCATTTCTTTGTCCAGAGCCAATTTTGGTAGATGACTCCTTTTTGAAAAGGTCCCTGCTCTAATTGATGAAAATTTTATGGTAATTACCTATGTATCGCTTTATCATGATTAAATGATTTGCGCTATTGCCATGTCTATAAAAAGTATTTATTCTATTAAATAACAACTACTAAGCAATACTGTTAAATAAGAACTAACAGTAACAATAACCTCGGTAACAATACTTATAACAATTTTAACAACTGAACAATTTAATTTTAATTTATACGTAACTAATAAATTAGCTGCTGTATATGACCCCCATTTTGCTCGGAACACATATGCAGACGCACAAATAAGTTGCTGAAGGCGTTTTGTAGCATTTCCGGTGTAATTTGGTTGAAAACGTTTACTATGTTGTTGCGCAGTTCATCCAGATTTCTTGGGGTTGGACTGTAGCAACGTTCCTTTATATATCCCCATATAAAAAAATCTGGAATGGTTAGATCGGGAGAATAGGGTGCCCACTCGATTGGACCTGCTCGCCAAGCCATCTATTTCCAAAAGTAGTATCTAAGGAATGCCTTGCGACTCTGGAGAAGTGTGGTGGTGCACCGTCTTGCTGAAAATAGACCGTGTTTAAATTCCCTTCCTGCTGAAGTTGTGGATAAAAAAATGTTTCCAACATATCGGTGTAATTGTTTCCATTCACTGTTGCTTCTTGAAAAAAAAATGGCCCATAAATTTTAGACTTCGATACTGCACACCAAACGTTCAGCTTAGGAGAATCCCTTTCAAATTCGTTATAAGTTCGAGGATTTTCATCCCCCCAAATTCGGCAGTTATGCTTATTTACCCGCCCACTAAGGTGAAATGCTGCCTCGTCTGACATTATTAAGTTGGTATCCGGCTCATTTCTAAAAAGATCTAGTAATGTTTCGCACATAAAATATCTTTTTTCAAGGGCGTGATTTTCAATTTTTTGGAAAGTTTGAATTTTGTAGGCTTTAAACTTAATTATTTTTAAAATTTTATGTACTTTACTTTTTGACATATTTATCGTTTGGGCTATTTTTCTAATAGATATTTGGTTATTGTTCACGGACAACACTTCTCTCACCCGCAAAATATCATCCAACAGATTACCTTGTGCATTTAGGACTGTTCGAACTTTCCTTTTAACTGTTCCCTCCTGAGAAAATTGGTGTACCCAATGAAGTATAGAATTGCGTGAAGGTGGAGCTTTTCCAAAAATCAGCCTAAATCTTCTTCTCGTCTCCGTAACTGATTTGCATTCACTAAATAGTAACACGCAACGTGCTTTTTTCTGGGTGGTAAACATATTTAAACCAATTTTAAAACTTTAACAAATTGCAAAAGTATAGAGAACTAATTATTGAGACTGCCCAACGAACGACGTTAACAAGATTTGACAGTAGTTAAGGGATACAAAACAAATCATGCGATTCATAGCCTCCTTGACAAGCCAAAGTTAGAGGTTGTTATTGTTGTTAGTTGATACCGAGAATGTTATTTAATAGAATAAATACTTTTTATAGACATGGCAATAGCGCAAATCATTTAATCATGATAAAGCGATACATAGGTAATTACCATAAAATTTTCATCAATTAGAGCAGGGACCTTTTCAAAAAGGAGTCATCTACCAAAATTGGCTCTGGACAAAGAAATGATTGCAATGAAAAACAATTTATACATTTTCGGAAAGGAAAGTTAACAGGCTTTCATGTAAAATTAAAAAGTACAGGGTGTCCCATTACATTTCTTTGTCAAATCGGCCTTTGAAAGTAATAAATTTTTTTCCTCCTATTTCAGGTAAATTTTGAAACTTGGCAACACTGTCAAAAAAAACTTTAAAAAAATTGATGAAGTTCTGTGAAAACCGCACATCGATATCATTTATCGTTCTCGACTTATAAGCAGTTAAAATGTGTCAGTTTATAAATGGACACCCTGTATTTTGAGGTTAAGTTTAAATGTCAGATAGAACGCTCGAAATCTATTGCTTGCCCTACAAAAAAGCTACCTCTAAAATGCTTAATCTCATGTTTAAGAGAGTATTAAGATTATTTACTAAAAGAAAAATAAATACTTTGTTTTAGTAACTTTAGGTTGACACTTATTTAACCTAAAAGATACGAATCTTCCAAGGTGTAAGTAAAAAAGAGGTTAACAAAATCTATTTTGCAATGAATTTTAACTTTATATAACTACTTACCCTTTTAAAAATTGTTTTACAAGCTTTTTTCCTATTTTAACTTCACAAATGAATACAATGTCAATTTTCAATGCCCCATAGGTTAATACCGGTTACAGCCACTGTGGCGCTACGATCTTAAAATGAATAGCGTATTCCTGTAGTTATTGGATCCATATTGCCATGTTTTCATCAAGCACATTAAATGCCCTGTCGTTAATAATTATCTTGTTTCAATATGTTGGTATTTTTTATAAAAAAATTAGAATCTAGGTAATTGAGTCATTTTTTATTTTTTATAATGGGGATTTTCAGAATATCTTTAAATCAGATAAGTTAAGTTTAAGATCTGAGTTAAGGTTCATTTTTCTTAAAAACCAACAGTTACAAATTAAACTAATACCTGCTTAGCCTGCAAGGACTACTGCAAGGAAAAGGCGACTGCTTTTCCAAAATGTCGGAATTTCCACACATTTAGTGGTATCCAGTTGAACCAAAATTTGTTTTTGTGGTTTTTTTGTCGTCAAAAATTAGGGATGTTAGATAGTAAATTCTCCTAGTAAAGTCCGGAA
Source organism: Pogonocherus hispidulus (assembly GCA_963924545.1). NCBI lineage: Eukaryota > Metazoa > Arthropoda > Insecta > Coleoptera > Cerambycidae > Pogonocherus > Pogonocherus hispidulus. The sequence continues at coordinate 3,285,452 of OZ004698.1, forward strand.
AATTTTCCCTGACATTTTTCAAAAATGGAAAATTTTCTATTTTTTCAATCCAGTGTCCTCTTGTGCTTCCGCCATGTTGCTAATTAGTTTTGTATTTGACATACGTAACCCATATAACCTTAAAATCAAATCTAATTTGTCACTTGTAGTAAGAAAATATAAAAACTTGTTCATGTAAGTCTTTAAAAATAATTTTTGGGGCCTTAGTATAAAACGTAAGTTTTATTTGTAAATACTTTCTGTGAAAATATCTTTTTTTTGGGGCATCCTGTAAAATTTGCCCCCTTTCAGATAAAAATCGACTTATCTGAGTATTTTCCATGGAAACCAATGCTTTGACATATATAATAATAAGACTTCTCGTTGACTTACCCTGTATAATAAACTGTGTAAAGTGCCCCCCAAAACAGAAACAAAAAGGTGACGAATTATTTAAGATGGGTAAATACAGGGTGCTAGTTAAATATGCGGCAAAAATTCAAGAGGTTTGTGTTTTTGTAGTTTGTAAATGTGTATGTGTCGCATTTGTTAAGATTGATTGACGTTTGGCTAGTTGACGTGTAAACGGTTATTAGTGAAGCCCTTCCTCTATCATAGCTGGCTATACGAATGCCGAGATGGCTGACCGGTTATGGCTGACCGGCTAACACGATCTTTTATTTGTGGACTTGCTGATGGCAATGCATTAGAAGCTAGGCGACTGTACATTGAACGATTTCCTAGGTGGTGGACCTCACGAGGTGGACCTCACGTATGGCCTGCTCGATACTCGGACTTAAACTCCCTGGATTATTTCCTATGGGGCCATCTAAAGTCATTAGTTTATACTAGGCCAGTGGAAGATGTGGACGATTTAAGAGATCGGATAATTGCTGGGTGTAACTCAATAAGAAACAACCCTGGTGCTAATGAAAGACTTCGGGAGTCTATGAGGAGAAGACTGGATGGTTGCATCCGACCTGGAGGTAGCCATTTTGAACAATTTTTGTAGGTTCAGAAATGTTACATGTAATTTTTAGTAATAAATTGTTATTTGTTGAAAATTTTTTTCGCCCTATATCTTCGCAACAAAGCGCTTTTTCAAAAATCATCGAAGGATAAAATATCCTTAGAATAGTCCAAGGAATAATCTCTTGAATTTTTGCCGGATGTTTAACTAACACCCTGTATATTGACAACATCTCGCATTCATTAACGTAATAAAAATACGGCCTTGAAACATGGTCGGAGAAATTTTCCATAATTTGCCGGAAAGTTTTCCAAATTTTTCCAAAAATTGACACTATAAAAATCAACAGGATTTGGAATAAATTGCTCGCCCACAAGTCTTAAAATGAAACAATAGAATTAACACCCTTATGCCAACGGAATTACACGGAACTTTCCCAGGGTTGTAAAAAAACCGCCTCAACCCTCAGCACAAAAAGAAAAGCACCCTTGACGAACAAAGAACGGAGGCTACCTATTAGATAAAATGAATGATTTACGCCACTGCGTTTTACTGTCCGACCTGGTAATAAAAATTAGGACCCTAACGCAGCGAACGAGGGGGAAGGGGGTGGTTGAAATAACACTAGGCAAAGTAGCAGATAAAATAAAAATAAATTTTACTTTATAGTCGGGCAATTCATTGTCGTTGTCGGATATTAAGATGGGAACGGCGAAAAAATAATAAAAAGGCTCGTTACGATTTTTATCACTAGGATTATTCAACTATTATTTAGGAGTTTTATCAACTGCGCGGTTGTAAATCTTCCGATATTGTATTGTGATCTTTAGATTTATGTTGATTGGTTTGGCCCCTAAATAATCTGTATAATAAATATATGGGACTTTAAAAATTTAATGGTTTTAGACAAATTTACAAACATAATATACAGATTCGTAAAATTGGTACGTTTTCTGGTATCTGATGGACGAGTGCTGTGCTCTTTTTTCGAAAAAATAGCAATGAGGCAACCCGCACCCCTCTATTTCTTATCGCTTTCGAGCTACAGGGCGTTTCTCGATTTTTGGCACTTTTTAGACATACATCCGATAATGTCTGTAACTTATTTGTGGTGCATTTTCATGATTCATAGTTTGTTTCTTTTGGGATTACACCATCTGTAAAATAACAAAAGGCAGAAAACTAGAAGCGTACAAATTAAATATTCAAAGTGTAGTAACAAGGCAAACTTCTAAAGTTTGCCCCAAAAAACCACTGTATAACGTGTGATAAAATAACATTTGATATAATCAGCCCAACCGCGTATCATATTCAATAAATTTAACGTACGCCTGTTATGTTATGATAACATATGAAAATAACATGTTTCATAACGTGGCAGTGCAAAAGTCGTACCGGATATCTTCGAATAACGTGGGCCGTTATCCTGCATGTTATGACTTGTTCATAACAGGCACAAAGTCGTGTATGTTCGTGTAAAGTGAAATAGCTTAATATGTGCTTCTTGTGCAAGACAAGGATAATCCGCCGAGATGTTACAGAACCATAACAGACTAGGTTTTAGAGTTAGAGTGACATATTTGACGTTTAATCAGATTAAGGCCTAATTTGTACAGGGTGAGTCAGTTTATACTAGCAGGATTCTGGCATTTGATAGAGCACCTGATTTTAAGTTAAGTTTGTTATATAAACATATGTCAGGAATCGCTTCGTTTTTGAGATACAGGGTATTAAAGTTTTGGTTTTTTTTTTAGTGTTTTCCACACAGCTTCTATAGTCTTTAAGATAATTTATTCAAATTTTTACCGTAGATTACCTATGATGGTCCACAAATTTTGACATATGTAAAAGATTTGAAAACGTACAAGGTGATATTTTTTCGGGGTCAACCCCTTTTTATTGTCCAGAACTTTTTTGTGGTGCGCCACTGAGTGTTGATTTGCCAAACTTTGGATTCCATGTTCAATTTAGAAACTTTTTCGTCTTTTGCATTTTTATCGTAGCTGTAACAGTTATCGAGTAATTTGAAAAAGTCTATGAAAGAATAAGTTATTAAAAAAAAAAATTTCATCAAAATTTTCACTAAAAACAATTATTGTCAAACGAAAGTTCATTAATGTAAATTGTCAAAGGTTACATACTTACAGTACAACTTTTGCCACTAATTATTTATTTTTTTGTAGCATTTCAAAGACTTTTAATAACCAAGTAAAATAATTAAGAATTAATAATAAACCAAGGTCTACATCCTGGCAACGAACAACGCAGAGTGAATTTTTGTCGTTGGATCCTTAACACATTAGAAAATAATAGAACTTTCTTATCCAACGTATTATGGACTGATGAATCTTACTTCACCCGACGTGGGATAGTAAATTTCAAAAGTCAACATATTTGGGTAGAGCAAAATCCACGTGCAAATTCCAAAATGAGTTTAGCATTAACATATGGGTTGGAATTTTTGAAAATCGTTTATTTGGACCATATTTTTTGCCAGAAAGGATCAGTTCGCAAAACTTCTTAGAATTTCTAGAAACAGAGCATCCTAATATGTGGGAAGATGTCCCTCTAAATTTAAGACAACAAGCTTGGTTCCAATTGGATTGCTGCCCAGCTCATTTTGGAGAAAATGTAAGAGCTTGGTTAGACGACAATTATCCATGGAGGTGGATTGGACGTAGAGGTCCAATCGCACGGCCCCCAGGTTCCCCAGATATAACCAATTGATTTTTATTTTTTTGTGAGGGGCTTTTTTAAAGAAAAAGTGTATGTCACTCCTGTTCACGATGCTGACGATCTTAGAGGGCGTAGAAGGCATCCTTGCGAAGACATAAGAGTTCATTACTTAATTTCAGCAAGAAGGTCTATTGAAACGAGATGCCGATTATGTATGGATCACATTTTGAAAATTTTAATTTGAAAATAAAATTATTTCGGGTTATTTGTAAAGTTATTTGTATTTGCCTTGGTTTATTATTAGTTCTTAATTATTTTACTTAGTTATTAAGTCTCTGAAATGCTACAAAAAATAAATAATTAGTGGCAAAAGTTGTACTGTAAGTATGTAACCTTTGACAATTTAGATTAATGAACTTTCGTTTGACAATAATTATTGTTTTTAGTGAAAATTTTAATAAAAATATTTTTTTTAATAACATATTCTTTCAGAGATTTCTTCAAATTACTCGACAACTGTTACAGCTACGATAAAAATGCAAGAGACGAAAATTTTTATAAATTGAACGTGAAATCCAAATTTTGGCAAATAAGCAGTCAGTGGCGTACCACAAAAAAATTCTGGATGGTAAAAGGGGGGCCTGACCTCCGAAAAAATATCACCCTGTACGTTTTCAAATTGTCTACATTTGTCATAACTTGTAAACCATCATAAGTAATCTATGGTAAAAATTTGAATAAATTATCTTAAAAACTATAGGAGCTGTGTGGAAAATACTAAAAAAAAACCAAAACTTTGACACCCTGTATCTCAAAAACGAAGCGATTCCCGACATATGTTTATATGACAAACTTAACTTAAAATCAGGTGTTCTATCGAATGGCAGAGTCCTGCTAGTATAAACTGACTCACCCCGTATATTTGTGTGAATATAGTTCAAATTATGGAAGGAAAAAGGCAAAAGAAAACAACAACAGCCCAATATGAACACTTCTACAATTTATTCAAGAAAATAAGTTACTGATCAGCGGTAAAACAAACCCGTCTGAGAGGGGGAATATAAAAGTTCTGTGGAAGAAATTCTTTAGACAATCGAAATAACTTATAAAAAATACATCTCTGTACTTTTTGATTGTACCTTAAATAAACATAACTTCCATTAAAATATACGAAAGGTGCTGTATATTGCAATACCTTTGTTGCCACTCATGTATTTCTTGCATCAAAACTAAATTTAATATCCCATCAAAAGCCATTTGTCAGATCGCATTTGTCAGATCACACACGTTATGCATTTAGCCACACCTTACAAGCAATTGAAATTTGTCACTGATATAACATAACGTATAGATAATAACATGCATGTTAAACAAATGTCTGTTTTTCTGACGTTACGTAGCATGAAATTTGAATATAACATAACAGATTCTCCCAGACGAACTTTAACATGCACGTTACGATAACATAAGTGATACGCGGTTGGGCTGATTAACTAAATTTCATCAGTGGTTTTTCAGTTTTATACAAAATTCTATAATATTCATATTATATATGTCTATTATATGTCATATTTTAAAATATGTCTAAATGCGATTGGACGTGGAGGTCCAATCGCACGACCCCCAGGTTCTCCAGATATAACACCAATGGATCTTTTTGTGTGGGGTTTTTTTAAAGTAAAAGTGTATGCCACTCCTGTTCAAGATGTTGACGATCTTAGAGGGCGTATAAGGCATGCTTGCGAAGACATAAGAGTTCATCACTTAGTTTCAGCAAGAAGGTCTATTGAAACGCGACGCCGATTATGTATCCAACAAAATGGATAACATTTTGAAAATTTTAATTTGAAAATAAAATTATTTCGGGTTATTTGTAAAGTTATTTGTATTTGCCTTGGTTTATTATTAGTTCTTAATTATTTTACTTAGTTATTAAGTCTCTGAAATGCTACAAAAAATAAATAATTAGTAGCAAAAGTTGTACTGTAAGTATGTAACCTTTGGCAATTTAGATTAATGAACTTTCGTTTGACAATAATTATTGTTTTTAGTGAAAATTTTAATAAAAATATAAATATTTTTTTAATAACATATTCTTTCAGAGATTTCTTCAAATTACTCGACAACTGTTACAGCTACGATAAAAATGCAAAAGACGAAAATTTTTATAAATTGAACGTGGAATCCAAAGTTTGGCAAATAAGCACTCAGTGGCGCACCACAAAAAAGTTCTGGACGGTAAAAGGGGGCCTGACCTCCGAAAAGATATCACCCTGTACGTTTTCAAATTGTTTACATATATGTCGAAACTTGTGGACCATCATAGGTAATCTATGGTAAAAATTTGAATAAATTATCTTAAAAACTATAGGAGCTGTGTGGAAAATACTAAAAAAAACAAAACTTTGACACCCTGTATCTCAAAAACGAAGCGATTTCCGACATATGTTTATATGACAAACTTCACGTAAAATCAGGTGCTCTATCGAATGCCAGAGTCCTGCTAGTATAAACTGACTGACCCTGTATATTGAGAACTATTACCCACTGACCTCCAGTTTGAATGTGATGACGCTTGCTTGCGACAGGAGTTGGAGGGTGCAGTTGCACCCCATACAGTCACTCACAGAAACCACCCCTTCCCCATTACCCCGCCCGGCCGACACAGGAATAAATCCAGCTAAAAAAAGATCGTAAAGTCGACGAGAGCCCCGTCTGATTTTTATGGCGGCCGGGTCTGGGGGATATTGGTACCCCCGGAGATAAATCAGCCCCTGCGGCGTTTAAAATATTTTATGTTCTCGTCGCTTTCGGCCCGAAAGCGTGTGGGGTGCGTGCTCGTAAAAAATCCTAAAGGCCTACGCGGAACTCTTCGGATAATTCCTTTTTATTTGTTGGAGCTGAGCGGATTGTTCAAGTTTATTATATTAAAATATAAAAAATACCATGCCAATTTTTGAGGCATTAATTCTCTTTTGCATTTACTCTATACAGGGTGTATTTTAAATCGATGTTATAAAAAGCAATACAATATAGGGTACCAGTCGCTTTTGGCAAAAATATAGAGACGCCCTGTAACTTGAAAACGGTAAGAGATAGAGAGATGCGGTTTTCGGTATTGTTATTTTTTCTACAAATAACAGCAAAAGGATCGTTCATCAAATTTTCGCTATCTATTACAGATTCTTGTTAACCCTCGAAAACATACCAATTTGAAAAATAATAAAAAATATAAAATAAAAATGAAAATAAAAAAAAAATTTAAAAAATTAAAAAAAAAATTTAACCACTCTATAGATAACCTGAAAAAATTTGTAAAACAATAAATTGAACCCCTGTCTCAAATGAATCAGTAAGTTTTTAGTCAACTAAAGGCTGTTAAATTTAAAGTTCAAGACTATAAAAACCATCACCTGGCTGACTGATTCTCTCGGTCAAGGTTGGAGGAGTTGATTATTTCAAATTAAAAAAAGCGTGTCACAGGCGAAAAAGAGGAATAGGTCCTTCGTTTAAACTATTATGTTGTTAATGCGGCAGGATTACCATTTTTATAAAAAGTGGGTGACATGACGTCAAACTTGACACTGCCCAAAATATATCTCGATGTTTCTTTCATAATGGGAAATTTTGAAGTATGACACTGAACGTATAATTACGATACCCACGGTTCAGTTATCGTAGGCACAAATTATTGGATATTTGCCAACATCTGATGGCGTTTGCCTTCCTGCATGAATAGAAATATATTATTACACCTAAGGCTCGTTGCACACTACACAAATCCAAGTCGAACGACGTAAAGTATAGAATACATTATAGTTTTTGAATAATTGTATCAAAAATGAAAATATCGCATTATTTTTTCAATATTACTGTCATAGTTTTCCACATAACACCAAAACACTGTACTGCACTCGACGGGCGTTTCGCCAACCAAGTTGGCATCATCTGGAGATGATTAAAACTGTTTTAAGTAACTCAAACTGTCCAACCAGTACTGGGGCTTCCGCCTAGTTATGTAACAAGGTATATTATGGGAACTGGATCAAGGAAAGATTAGAGGAAGAATGGTCAAACGGGACTGGGCTGCGACAAGCCAGGCTCTTAATTGAAGGGCCTTGGTTGAACGCAACTCGGACTCCATTCACATCCTCTGTCGCTGTGCCTGCCTCATGGTCAAGAAACACAAACATCTGGGCGCAGCATTTCTCCTGCCCCAGGACTTT